>JANHFX010006473.1:0-15950 GCA_027560015.1 Chloroceryle amazona
AGGGAAGGGAAGGGAAGGGAAGGGAAGGGAAGGGAAGGGAAGGGAAGGGAAGGGAAGGGAAGGGAAGGGAAGGGACCTGCAATGATCTGAACTGCCTGAACAGTTTATGGCTGACCAAAAGTTACAGTAAATTATTAAGGGCGTTGTCCAAATGGCTCTTTGACAGGCTTGGGCCATCAAGCACCTCTCAAGGGAGCCTGTTCCCACGTCTGACCACCCTCTCTGTGTGTTCTAGAGACTAAGGCTGTCTTAAGGCAATGTTTAATAGTCCATATTGCAAACCAGTAGCAGGCATGGCGAGTTGTTTGCCCCAGCAGACACCCTGGCTGCTCTGCTGCAGATCAGATACAGGATTCCAGTTCCTCAACTCAGGTATTTGCTTTACCACGCATAAATTCAGTGAAGCAGATTTATTTGTAGTATAAAGTACTGCACCATATATTAATTGACTGAAGGAGATTTATTATGTGCCAGACAGGTTTGAAACAGTCTTTTAAGACAATAGAAGTATGTGTAATAATTCTAATATCAAAACAAGATTTACAGTGGTAAACTATATAATAAAATAGAGTTAAGAACAGAACAAAATCTTGAAGTCTTTTTCCTACATCGTGCAAATGAATGACATTTCTGAATTTAATTCACCCTATGGCAAAGGACCCATAGAAAATCTCATCGACACTGATTTCCTACTAGGATATTTTAAGTGAGACATAAGTGGTGTGTAAGTCACTCTTCACCCATTAAAAATTACAATATTACACCAGAGAGAACGGAATGTCCTTAGGACTGTGTAAAAAACTGTAACTCCATTTTCCCCTATTTTTATCAGCAGCTTAAATTCTTCAATAATCTGCCCTTGAATGTTACAGATGAGTCAAATGCAGTTCTGCTAATTTTAACCCTAACGACGTTTCGCACAGGGCCACAGTGAGTGTCTCTCCGTGCAGAAGCCCTGGGCAGGCTACTTGAAGGGCAGCCAGATGGTGGACAGCCCAAGGTGAGTGCAGCTCGAGCATTCTCCTCTTTTCATTCTCTGCAGTACTTCCCACAACATTTGGGAGAAATAACCTAATATCCAAAGCTTATACAGCTTCCTGAATTGGAAAAATAAAAATAAAAAGAGGGGAGGGGGGGAACGTAGGTAGAAAAAAAATCTTCCTGTGCCAGGTAAAACCAATACCAAAGAAGTAACTACCAAAAAAAAAAAAAAAAAAGACATGGAAGTTGTTTTGAGAGTTGGTGCTTTTGAGTTGTTACTTTGCTTCACTAACTTTTGAACCCTGTGTTCAGTGAAGACCTGAGGATGCACTTCAGTGGGAACCCCCCACCCAGCTGTTTGCACAGCAGCAGCAGAAACAGGCCACACGCCAAAACCCCCAGCTGTATGTTGGCCCAAAGCAAGTCCCGTTTCTCCAGCCAGCCAAGGTGTCCAGCACGGGCTATCCCTGCAGTGCAAATCACAAGGACATAAGTCACTCGACAGTGCCACCGAGAACCAGCCCTCCATGTCCGCAGGGCAAAGGGAAGCTGTGCACCACACCAAGTGACACTGCCTCTGCTCGAGCAGGGATCTCTGGTTTGTGTGACCTTCTGTAGAAGGTGCCAGGGCTCTGCTGTCCTCCCACGGGAACATCAGCAGCCTCTTACAGCAAAGGCATGAAGTGGAACCTGCTACAGCAGTGCCAGTCACCGGTACCCGGGGCAATTCCTACCAGATGTGCTGTGAAGCCTGCAAAATGCCACAGAGCAAAGGAGAGGCGGGTGGGGGGGAGATGGTGGAGTTCGTGCATGGGTAGGGGTGCTCTTGGGTGAAATGTCAGCAGGATTAATCACAGCCAGAAAGCCAGGGGTACTTTAAAGGCGAGCAACAGAGTCCCATTTTGTAGCTAATAAGGATTTGTCCGAAGCTTGAACTCTCGTTCCACACTTCCCAAAAGGAAGGTGATTTTTTGGCTATTTGTCCAAAATATATTGCTCTCCTGGCTGTAGTTGTGAGCAGTCCATCTTCCCTCTTAGACCAGTCACATGAGTGCAAGTGTTAAGGACATATCTACCCAGGCTTTAACCCCTGCTTCTGAACCTCTTGAGGAATGCAGCTTGCCTCTTCTGAGTATTTGGTACCAGTACCACTGTACCCCAGTGCTACCGTGGTGCGGGAAATCACCGTTTCTGGGATTCAAACACCTGTTTGGACCCAAAGGTCTATAACAAAGGAGCCACAAAGATATTCTCAAATTCAACAGCAGGCAGACACTTCTTTTAGCCTGGAGAAGCCACCTGCTCCACCCCATCCAGAGAAGCCCTCAGTATCAAAGGAGACACAAACCCAGGCAGCCTTGTCATCACTTAATGTCCACAAAGCAACAGATGCCAAAGCACAGGAAAGAATTTGTAATGTTAATGGCTTCCCAGACTGATGGGAGATGCTGGGTGGGAGGACCAGGGGAAGTGGGGGTAAGGTCTGGAGAGCTGGCTTTTGGGAATGGTTAATGACTGCCCACTGGAGTGCAGCCCGGGCACGGGGCAGGGGCAGAGCTGCATCCCCTCACCCTCAGGGTTACAGTGGTCTGGGAAATGCTCTGGGAAGACGCCCAACCAGCAGGGAGAAAAGGAGACTTTTATGAGGGCATAAAAAAGCCATGTGAGGGGTGTCATAGTCACACAGTCACACACTTAGGTGAGGAGGCTGGAGAAAACCACACAGAACAAACCAGACAGGGCCAGTCCTCAGCGACACCGGCAAAGCAGGACCAACAGCTTTGCGGGACAAGGCTCCTGCAGCTGGGCTTTCACAGCCAGCTTCTGTCTCACTGCAGAGCCCAAATTTGGCATTAGGACCCCACTCCTTCCTGATGTCGTCTACACCAGCAGCTCGCTGACCACCCGACAGGGGCGAGCAGGGCCAGCAGTGGTCAGGCTGCTCACGGATCAGACTGTGGTGTAAAAACACAGCGCCTGCTCCTTCCATTCTCCGTGGCCTTTTGATGGAAACAACACCAGCTATTTTCAGACCACAAATTACTTCCATGTTTTCTGTGAGCCCACCAGAGGGGAATTCCTATGTCTGCTCACTCCCCAGTGCTTCCTCCCGCTCCTCTGGTTTCCATCTAAAAATGGAGATAATTATACTTCCCTCTCTCCGATATGTTTTTCCTACTGCACGTAAAAATGCACAACATTTACTCAAAGGCTTCTGAGCTTCTGATGAATGTGATCTGAGCTTTCACTATGCAAAGACATCCTTTCTCAGGGGGCATTAGCTTTGTACTTGAGAGCCAGGATGGCCTTCGTTAATTTAAGTGGTATAAAAAGAAAATACGCTTAAGAAAATAATGTGGAATGAAATAATACACTGAAAATTCTTCCCAAATTTTATTATGAATAGTTGTTAAGTTAGTGGATAATTTTTTAATCCAATGTATCATGTTTAATGTTCTACCAAGCCAAATCCATAGATACTCCCAGCTCTTTACAGTTTTTCCTCTGTTAGTAGAATACACTGGGTCAAGTGTGACTACTGTTTATTTTAACTCTGCAAAATTGATCCCAGCTTCATATTTTTGAGAAAGATTGGTCCATTTTGGTCCATTTCCAGAATAAATTCTGCATGTTCTTTTAAAGTGGGATAGACTCTTGACATACCACCATTGTGACCGTGAGAGGCATTTCTGGCACGTGGAATGAGGGACTGACTTTCCTGCTTGTTTTCATAGTGATAAATATGTGGTACCACTAGGCAAGAAAATAAAGTATTCCCAAAAAATCTCTGCTAAGCACATTTTGGAGTTAATGGGTTAGTAAAGATACATCATGCTCTCTTTTCTGCACTAAGAGGTATTCAATTCCATGAAATTCACTTGCTCCCACATAATTTAAACCTCCAGAATAAAACATTTCTGCACATGCAAAAACAACAGGCGATCTTGCCAAGGTTAACAATACAACCTTGTTAGGCTTCTATAGATTTCGTTAATGACTCGTGAAAGGGAATCAGTAACTCCTTGCATGCTAATATAAAAAATGACCTTTGGATTTACTCTTTAAGATAGAAAAGAAAAAAAAAAAAAAGGAAAAAAAGAAAATCAACAGACATCATCAAAACTTCTCTGAACCCAAGCTATTCTATGAACACCATCAAGAGGTAACCTGCTGGCAATACTGAATTTTTGTCTTGTTTTTAAAGCACCTCTTACGCCTCACAGCACAGTATCATAGACAGCTCATACAGACTGCTGCACCTTTTTATTTAAAACAACCACCCAACCCAACAAACCAAAACAACGAACACTTAAGTTCTTTTGGTTTCCAGAGAGTTCTTCCTCCCTGCTTGCCTCAGCCCATACTGAATTATCTTCCAGCCTAAACTGAGGATCCCAAGGTCTTTCCCAAAGCAGCATTTGCCTCTTCAAACATCTCTCCAGCATTTCTCTATAGGCACCTGCAGCTGGTAATTCCCAGCCTGTCTCCCTTGTTTTAGGTCAGGGCCAGCCACATTCAGTGCACTCAATGCCAAACAACAACCTTGTACGAGAGAGGGGAGCGTGGCCCCTCCGCTTCGCGCGTGCTGCTGTCCCAAGAGTCCGGAGCAGTGTCTGTACCAGCACCTTCCCCTTCTTGCCTCAAGCCACATCACACGTAACACGCTTGGGTAGCCTTAAAACAGACGGGCTGCACGCACTGGTGTCTGCCTTGTGGTTTTGAAGTGGCTAGGAAATACATACCAGTCTGCTCCCCAAAACACACTTCAGCTGGAGGGTGAAACAATGCCTTCCTCCAGCCTCTAATCCCACAGATAAGTTGGTTCCCATCCCAAGTTTTCAAGCCAGAGAAAAGAATGTTTAGTCTATACTTCCTGTGTTTATAAATATGTATTTTGGGGGAAAAGGATGATTTCACTTCTTTATGCAGTGCAGTATTTGTCTTATCACTTGGGGTAATAAAAAGAAGTACAGTAGTATATTCAAAACTCTTCATTCTCCAAATAAATGTATTTTTTTCCACTGTTACTAATTAATATTTGAAACCGCTGATCCCAACAGGTTCATTTTTTTATGTTTCAGTTTTCTATCGCCTACTTTGGGAGAAGACAATGAGGAAAATCAAGTTTTATTTCTGTTTTTACAAATACCCTCTAAGATGATCAAAACTGATGGTCACTGACATAGCTGGGAAGAGGCCTTGATGGCACAGAGACCTGCTGAGCAAAGTTCACCTCAGGTTTTCATCAGAAGCAGAGGGGTGTCCAGGGAAGAAACAACTGCAGAGAGCTCGGCAACCTATTTGCATTTTAATTACTAAGCCTTTGCAGGGGCTTTGCTTCGGTGGGCTGGTGGGTGGCTGCCAAAACACCTAAAGAAAATGTTCTTTTTAAAAAAATAAAAAAGCCAAAAAATACTACTCGTCATAAAACAAGCAGCTGTTTCAGATGCTTATCTTTTCTTTAGGCTTTCTGACGTGGGACAAGATCTTGTAAAGATACGAACATTTTCTACCTCATTTTAGTGGCAAAGAATCTCTCTTGTTAACCCTGGGCTTGGACTCTGATGTACTTTACAGCATCTGCTTCTTTTTTTCCATGTTTTTAACAGCATTCTTGGAGTCATGGCTTTTTTCTTCTGTCCAAACAGAGAAGATAGAAATCTCTCCACCATTACTAGAGTCTTACACAAGTCCTAACTGCTAACAGCCCTCAGCTGGTGCAGAACTGAGGCCCCCACTGAACTCGGGGAAGCTGTGCTGGTCTACGCTAAGAGGCTCAGCTACAAACACATTTTGTGAAGTCCGGCTCTTCCACTTAGAATCTTCACCTATCTGAGCATAATGGGAAGTTTCAAACCCTAAAATCCGTGGGCTGAAATTAATTAGGCACAGATGGGGCTAAGCAGCACATACAATTTACCTGTGTACCTATCTACAGTGATACGTTTATAAGCATAAATAACCCAGCTAAGTACCCATTCCCTCGCTGATCAGAACACCTCCAGCCTTCTCAAATTCCCGACCTATGCTGCTGCAACTACTTGGTTCTCATAGGCACAAGTTGTATCCGGTGACCCTCAAGTCACAAAAACTCAAGTGCTGCAGAAATTCTCATTGATAAGTTGGCTCCTATAGGAAGACCCGCGCTGACCGTTAGGTGACGGCAGCAGCTGACATCTAAAGGTCCTATCACCTAATCTGGAACAACCCAGCATGTGATAAACGACCAGGAGCTCACGTCACAGGAACTCCTTTTGAAGGTAGGGCTACTGCCAGGTAAATTCTTCACCCTTGCAGGGAATTGCATCTTCCCAAATCATATTTCATGGTCAGTGAGACAATTCCTTGGTGAGAGACTCGCATGAGCCTTTAAGCTGGGTTTGTGGGAGGGAAGCACGTAGGATTACATAAACTATTGCAGCCCAGAAATTCCTCGGGGTTAGGTAATTATATATACTAATAACTTCCCAATGACAGTGTCTGGCTGCAGCCTGCACATACACATAACAAAGCAATTGAAGACTCTTCATGCACTGCAATACTCTCAAGCAACGACTCACACTTCAGCGCAAGTTCTCACGCTGCAGAAAACTAAGAATTGTGGCTTCAGCTTTCCAAAAATCAAAGTCCTGCACTCAGGAAACCCTGTGATCTCTGGAGGCAATGACCTGCTACACATTTCATAGGAACACTTTGCAGACCGTAGCTACGTATCCCTAGGTGCCCACAGGATGTCGACAGGACGCTCGATACCGATGGTGGGTATCAGCCCACACCACGTGTCCTTGTGCTGGTCAAAGTACATCGATGTATTGTAAAATACTGACCACCTAAAAGCAAGGCAAAGCTAGATTCAAGCCGATCAGCATTCATCAACTGGCAGAGTTTTGGAGACTACATTTCTTCAGAGAATGCAATGGGCAAAACAGATGAAAATTTACATCAACTTGAGCGAGTGAAACCAACTGCAGAACGAGGGCAGTAAATAACTAACTAACTAACTAAAATAATCCCCAAATTGATTTTCAAAATCCCGCAGTTTTCAATCCCCCCATTGTTTTCCAAAAGAGTACTTTGGTTACTTTATTTCTTATTTTATTTTAGAGGTTAAAGAACATTCCCAAGTAAACAGAAATTGCAAAACGTTTCGTTTTGCACAACTGTTTTTTAAGGTCTTTGTTCGGGGCAGGGGAAGATGACTCGGGGGATGATTATAAATCTTTTCTTGAAATCTGAAGGCCTTCTGCTGAACTGGACAAACTACACACACAGTCCTAACTCACCGAGACGTTCAGTAGCCTCCTGCAACCCCAAATTCTCCAGGGCAGACACACCCTTGGTCTCCTTTCCCTCTTTCTATTTAAATACAGGTTCAAAGCTTCCCAGAAAGAGGGGGCCCAGCACCTAACACAGCACTACAAACCTGGGTCCTGGTCGCCTGTGGTTTCACAGCCCTTTAGGCACCCGAATTAGCCACATAACCAGCTGGTTCCAACAGTTTTGTGCACATGTTTCAGGCTTGGTACAATGGTACTGTACAATAGACAGACATCCAGACAGATAAAAATAGTAAAGCTTCCAGAAAGACAAAGAGGATTGGCTCTGCACTGCCTTTTCCAATGAAAAAAATACTTGCAGCTGTATTAGAGCAACTGTCCCACACCAATGGGTATGGCATAATTTTGTTAGCTCCAGTATAATTCAATTACATAATTCTCCCAGCTCATGGATTTGTATATATTTATTTTTTTTTTATATAATCAAATACAATAATTATCTTTTAAATAACTTTCAGGCAAAGTAGTGAAAGAGATTAGGAAAGAACATATGGGAAAAGTCACTTTTGACCTTTGTTTTATCCTTAAAACCCAAAAGTGGATTCAGAATGAAAATGAAAGCTCTCTAAGTATATTGTGAAATATTTACAGCTCTTACTGCTGCCTGATTTATGTGTGCCAGAGACCAGATTATTCAGACTGGTTTCACAAGCAATATGTTAGTAAACAGGATTTTGTTTGGTAATTACATTAAACATGTCCATATAAGCTTGGATTTAATTACAAGCAGTATTTTACTGTATTTGATAAAAGCACTAAGAAGCAAGAACTAATGATGGCAAAAAGGTCTTCTCTCATTTTCAATAAAGCTTTCCATGTGAAAATCTGTCAACATGAAAAAGTTACTGCTTGTAATGAAGACCAGGCTTTATTTCAGTAATATGTTTACATGTTATACTCCCCAAGAAGAAGAAAAAAAAGCAATTGAATTACTCTCTTTAAACCCTGTAGTTTGCAAACACATGATTACTCTGGGCACGCTACTGATGTCAACTCCTTCAGCTTGGGAAGACAAAGAAATCAAGTTCAGCCTCATGACACGCCGGAGAATTTTGCACTACTAACACAGTTTGTTAAGAGTGAGCGAGCCCTCCAGAAGCGCTGGCAGGATTTTTGCAGGAGGTATGTCCGCTCACATCAGGCGTTCAAGCTCTGCTCCTGTCAGCACTTGCACAAGGTTTCACTAATGGATGGATAATAGCAAAGAGGAGGAGGAGGAGGTTACAGTAATACTTCAATGTACTTAGGGAACATGTCAGTAAGCGACTAATTAACCCTCTGTTTCCAGCTCTCACGTGAACTTGCTAAGCCACCCTCTGCCTGTCTCCACAACGGCTCCACGGCACAAGATCTACTTTCAAAGCAGACTTCAAAGTGACTTTTCAGAACTAGACCATGGTTCAATGGGTCCCAAGATCACAGTACTGGGGCCCCAGTCTGCTGGCTGCTTGAACAACAAGTTCATCACCTGTCCCACTTCACCAAACATGCACCACTCTTTCACCTGACTTCTCAGCCCTCTCTCGATACCCTGAGGTGTGTAGGTGCTCCCTGCAGTGGTTGACTAGAACTGAAGCCACGGGCATACACGCACCACGCTGACAGGTTTAAATGTTTTCACACTGCTGCAATGAGACGTTTTCCTAAACAACCATCTTTTCCCACAGCAGCTCCATGACAAAGCACCCTACTGACTTCAGCAGAAACTTTTCCTGATCAAGGTCACAGTGTATTTGATGATGAAGACCCACACAGGTAAGCAGCTGTGTGGCTAGCTAGCCTGTGTTACAGAGGCTGGTACACTGGATTTGTTAGTCTAGCTGGAATGCAGAAACCTGGCACTCTGCTTTTCGTGTAACCGTTTTTGGGTTTTGTTAATGCAACCAGATGGCAAACTCAGCTTGATTACAATCCTCCCTCCTTCGATGGGAACTCTTCGTGTTACTACTATCAGATGACATTTGCTTTCCTTAATGTACATAGTTTTAGAAAAAATTACAGAAGTGCCATGGCTGCATTACACGAGAAATTCCAGTGTACATTTAGCTGACATAGCATCAGCTGCTGTTTAAACTGGGCTTAGCTAATGGACTTTTAATGTCAGTGGGGTTATGTGCAGTTACTGGCTATTAGCAGGAATGGGCCCTTTCTATAAAAATCACTTTTCCTCAAGTGTGTTGTTTGAACATTCCTTCCTCTGATTTAGTGACTGTCACCAAATACAAAACAAACGCAAGGACGCTGGAATCTACTGTTATCTTTAAAACCAACTTAACCTCAGCCCGGCCTCCAGGAGAGAAATATGTGCTCTGCATTGGTACGAGTGGATATAAAACTTTAAAGACAAAAGACCGAATTTTCCTTGACTTCCTTTGGTGAACAAATCCCCAGCTATCCAGTGAAACTCATCAGAGAGAAAGCAAAATTTGATTGAGGTACTGCCATCAATTGATTTCCCTATGAAAAGGGATCTTTCCAATGAAACCCAGCACTCAAAATAAACTGATCACTAAAACAGCAGATGAATAGTCCACGCAATGTCACTTTGTCATTTTAATTCACTTTTCTTTGCCAATGTTTCTTAAAAATGCAAATTTAAGCCTTTCCTTTGAGACTGCAAAAAGATAAAAATGTTTACAAAGCAAATAAATTAGAACTTGTTGTTAAAGATTTGGAAGGTTTTATCTAATAGCTAAGTCTACTATAAAGAATGAATATATTAACACTTAGGAAAAAAAAAATTATATATCTATCTTCACAGAAATAGTTCAGGCCAAGTCAGCAGGAGCTGAACAGTTCTGCCTTTTGGAGTGCTCGGGCAAGGCATAGGGCACTTCTCATCCTACTGTCTAAACCAGGATAATAACCACGCCTGTTACCAGCTACCAGGTTGCATTTCTAACTCAAGCCTTCAAAGCCTTCGATGTTTTTAGTAGTAGAGGGAGGTCTGCAGTTCAGAAATGACTGATTGCTGAGGCAGGAAACTGCCACGCATTTGTGTGTAATAGATGTTTACGTGGATATCTGCCTGCAGTTGGTGGCATTTGGCTGGTAGTGTCCTTATCTGAAATAAGGTGACAAAACCCAAGAGAAAAAACATCTACCTGGAAGAATCTCACCAATCCATTTTCAAGTGCTGCACTATTTTAATCTGTCTAAGCAAAAAGCAACGGTGCTGCACATAAAGGAAATGGAAAATTATTCAAATTGAGCTTAAAAAAGCCCCAAACCTCCAACTCCCCCCCCAAACCTTCCAGCAAAAAGAGTGAGATCAAAGTCTGTCCACCCTACAGTCTCACTCTACTTTGTCGAGGTGTTTTTAACACAGATCAGCTTCTGAATGAAATGGATGGAGCTCTACTCGGTGGTGCTCGTGACCTGGCCGTGTACAGTGCAAGTCCATCTTTAATAAGCACAAGGGATTTAAAAAGCCGAAAGGACACTGATAGCAATCTGCCACCTCCCAGTCCTGAACTTTCCAGCTACAAACTTTCTCCTCACTTAGGACCTTCCCTCGTGGTACCGCACAGCTATTTCACACGAGGAGGAAGGAAAACCAGCACTCGCCTTCTTGCCAGCAGAGAGCTGCTGCACAAGAGTGCTGCATTTTATCTGAGCGAGCAACTGAAGAAGTTCCCCACACCTTCAGAAACTGGTGAGGAGGCAGAAAGGAAGTCCCTTAAGCTACGTTTGCAACTCCTGCATGAAAGGAATTTGTAATGGGGATGATGACTTGCCAAAAATCTAGAGCAGCTTTGGGGCCAAAGAGCTTAGAGCAAGGAATACGAGTAGTTCATGAGCCAATTCAGCAAGATTTTCAGCGAATGACACTGGTACGAGGACACACCATTTGATAACAGCCCCAACCCTTAACTGGACAGATTCTGAGTTTCCATAATCAACTCTGGTTTTCAGATCTGAAGTGACCTGAGTTTGACAGGGGAAGCTTTATTTCCTCCCAGCTGAAAGCAACGCTGAGTATCATCCTAATCCTAAAAGAAAGGCTCGAGCAGCAGAGGTTTCTCTATAGTCCCATCTGACTGCAGACAGCCCAGGATGTCAGCCTGGACACCTCACCGTTACCCTCATCACAGCCTCTCATCCCGTGCACGTGTAGAGCTGCGGAGTGAGCAGGTGGACACATGAAGTTGTGGATGTTGTAGGGAAAGGTGAAAAGAAAATATCTGTGCTAACTCTGAGAGCAACTGGCAGAACTGGGAGATACATTAATGACAGGGAAATTAATTCCGAGTAAGGCAGCGTGCACGTCTGCACCCTGAATCACTCCGGTAATTACCTGCGCTACAGTCAGGGGAGGTAAATCCAAGGCACAGCAGAACAGAATTCGTCTCGCGTGCCATTCTGTTCCACTTCTTATTCCTCCATTTCTGTACAACTGAACTGCAGTTAACCTCAATCACCAGACTAGATTATTATTTTTCCTCACTATGTAAACTTTCCAGTATAAACACGTTATGTTGGGACTGGATAAGACAAGCAATGTATTTAAACAATAAACAAACACACCATATCATAAGAGTGCAGCAATTCACGTCTCGGCCATTATTTTAGCAAATTTTAGAGCTCTGAGAAGCTCCCAATTATCCTCTGGTGATCACTTGTCCCTGCCTGACGTGAAATGCACTAAAGTGAAGCACAGAACCGCCTGGGGAACAGCTATCGGTTCAAACAAGTTTCCAAACCAGCTGCAATCGAGTCAACCTCTTTTGACAGATCATTCAAGGCTTGCTTGCACATTTCCTTCTATCTAGCTGATGAAATGCAAGATTTCTCAAACAATCGCATTCAGCACTCAGGGGACCAAAAAAAAAAACAACCTCAAGCTTTCCTTTTTCTCAAAGGATACAGTGTTAATCCACAGAGCTTAACATTTCAACCTCGCACTCACTATGAGCCTAAGAAATAAAGCTACTTTACTTCTTGAAAATAACTAAAAAGAGACTGGTGAGAGCTACCTAACAAGAAAGTGCTCAGCTGCTGCCAGGCCAGTGGAACCCATCCGAGCTCCTTCGCATTACTGTTGATAATGTTGCTCAACAAGAAGAGAAAAAGATACTGATTTAATTGTCTAGGCAACATCATAGCTTTTATGGCTCGTAGGCAACAAGGTCTTTTGGAGCATAAGTCGTTCACTCCGATGAATGAACTACGCTTGAGTAAGATATTCCTGAATTGCAGATTAAACGCAAATGAAACAAAGCAACCCAGGGCAGTGATCCTTATTCCATTTACAAGAGTGATTTAGTCATCTGCTGGATCTGCTCTTGCTCCTTCCAAATTTGGATAACGCTGTGGATGTCACTGGGCGAAGCAAATCCTCCCAAGCCTCCTGCCACCGTAAGGGCAGAGCTTCCAGGCAGCTCTGAGCGACAGCCTGTGGGGTTTGACCTTTGCCTTTTCTATGTGTTTCGAGATACCAGCAGATAGAAAGGAACCATTAGTGAGACCCAGCAAATCTGGTGTTGGAAAGGCTCCCGAGGGTGTAGCATTCCTTCTGTAGCACCCATCTTTGGCACTGTCAGGCAAGGAGGAGGAGGGACTGGAGCACCAAGACTCTGGTGCTGAGATGCCTCGAGTTCACATTTTGCCTTCCTTACACTTTTGCTCTGCAGCCTTAGACAATTCCCCTTGTATCTCTCTGCCAAAGGAAGATAAATATAACTGTCCTCCCTACCCAGCAAGACAGATTAAAGCTTAAATACCTAATGCATTGTGACAAGTAAGAACCTCCCTTTGTCTCTGGCAATGCCAACGGGTAGCAAAGCAACTGCAGATGTGCCCCAGGGGAGGCATCACCGAGAGAAGCATGCACAGCTCTTTGGCTGCCTCTTCCTGCCCTGCCTGCGTCGGACTCCTAAGGAAGGAGAGTTTGGGGAGGTGCTGATGCCCTGCAGCATAGGGGACAGCTCTGCCTTGATGGGGTTATCATCACACAACCATGCAAGATAGAGCAGCACTGCTGCTATCTGGGAACAGCAAAGACACCTGAATCCAGCAGTGCCTGCCCTTCCCTGGCGGCATTAAGGGCACGTCTGGCACTACTGAGAATCTGGGTCTCTATCTCAATCTGCATCCCAGTAAAAATCAACGTGATTAAAAAAAGAAAAAGGAGTACGACCTAGAAGATGCTGTAAATAGATGCCTTAACGAGTGCTGAATGAGGACTGCAAGTTAAATTTAACAGTGAGGCTCTTCCTGAGGCTGGCTGGAATATATGGGAAAATGGAAATGAAAACTGTTATTGTCAAAAGACTGCACTTTTTAGTTTTCACAGAACACCTAACAGAGTCTCAGAAAGTGTAAGTAAAGGAGTCTGGCCAGTAAGGTAAATATTTGGGGCTTTAATGCCCTTTTCACTCAACTGACTGAATTTTTCTGGTTTTGATTAAGGTTTTCTTTGTTTTTTTTTTTCAACCTCCTCCCAGCAAATAAACAAAAAGGGCTCTTTTTGTTCGTTCGTTCCCCCCGCCAAAAATTTCACATTGATAAAAAAGATATTTTTAAGTGAAACTACTTTTGCATGAAGCTTTTCTTCCCCAGCCCAAACTTTTAGAGAACAACGTGCCAGGCTATAAAGGGACTCCCCAAGTCCCAGCATTTGATGAATTGGGAGGAAATCCCATGTTTCCTGCTTAACATACGTGTGATCTGGGATGGAGTTATAAAAGCAAACAGGAAACTGTTCTAGTGATGACTACCTGGGGGGAAAAGCTGTGTACAGGCATCTCGGAGATTACTGAAAGCTGGGAAAAACCTCTGGCAGCTCTTGAGCCGCTCTGAGTCACTGCACCTTACTTGTGCACGGAGTTTGCACGAGCAGAGCCAGCCTCAAGGAAAGCAACTGGAACACAAGTACAGTTTGGGGTTTTCTTTTGCCATCTCCGGCTGGCGTCGTGCCCACAGCTTACGGTCAGTTTTACGCTCCATCTTTACCCAAGCAAGAAAACTCTAAATACAAACCCCACATCTGATGCTCTGCAAAACGTTTAAGACCACCTACCACTAAACCAATGGCAACACTACATAAATTATCTCCTCCTCACACTGCTGGAGTTTGGGGTCGGAGTAGCTGCAGATCACCCCATTAAATTAAGCACAAGGAAACAAAGTATGAGGAAAAAAGGGGGGACTGTGTTGTTCCTATTTGTTCGCTGTAAGCATCTGTACAACCACTTCCCTCTTAGCGTAATCTCAAACTCTCGCTTACAAATGATGAAAATTAAGTCTTTCTTTGGACACAGTTTGCCTCCCAGAAGACTTAATACCATTTCCTTCGGATCACCTCTTGGATAACACTATGATGAAAAGCTCCAGGGGCGCCTGCTCCCGGGACTGGACTCTACCGAGCAATAAATCACTTCACACACCAGCATCCCGCCAGCCCTCGGAACCGCGCCTCCGCACATCATTCTGCCGCTGTGCTGATGGAGCTTGTAGCCAACTGGAAAACCGCCGCTCCTCGCCCTTACTCCTCGCTTTTAATCCTTGACTTGGGCTTTAAAAGCTTGCGCTGTTTTCCACCTCCAAGTCGGACGCGAAAGCAAAGCCGGCTACTGAAACTGAGAGGCGATGTCCTTGCTGCTCTATGGGCACCGATGCCAAGATCGCTGCCTGCTAAACTGGGATACCTCCACTGGGTGGCTAACAAGATGTGCACTTCACAAACTAGCACAACCCTCTCCCCACTCGAAAAGGGCAGGAAAGAGGGAGTGGGAAAGGGAATGCCATTTTTTCCTAGACTGACATATATGAAACACACCGCATAGGCAGAGTGCTCACGATTAAATTAACTTTGATTTCAAAGACAGCCTCCAGTGATGTGTTTGCAATGACAGATCGATGATCTGCACGTATCGGGCTCACCTTGAGCCAGATCTTCATTGACTAAATTGCAGCAACAAATTGTTCACTGCTTTGAGTATGTAAATTTACCTAGGAATCCCTTTGTAACAGCCATTAAAACATTCTTCTCTGATAATCTGCAAAAGCACCTTTTATGCCTTTTTTTTTTCCCAGAAAAAGTAACCAGAACTGATTCTTCAAACGTCCAATGATTTAAAATGCAGAAAGACACCAGAAAGCAACAAACAGCTATAGAACGGGCTACCCCAAACAAGATCACTTAGCTGGTAGCACAAAATAAACGTAGCTTCACTTCTCAAAGCACACACAAATCTCTGGTCATATACTTCATGAAAATACTCAGCTGTTGTCCTAGTCAGCCTGGGCTCCTCTCACCTCCCATGGGAACTGAGGCTGCTTTGCATCCCATTGAACTGAACTGGACAGACCGCGCCTCAAAACACCGCTCTTCAACTTGCACAAAAGTCAAGATATTTACTTGAAAGTATCTAATAAATGTAATCCACATTTTCCCCTCTCTTGCTGTGCAGAGCAGCTATGGAAGTGATTTGCTTGGCCTTGGCACGGAGCCGTATTCCTGTTTTCAGATGTGCTGTATTTGGAAAATTAAATTAGGAAAATCTTTTTAACATGGTTAATGCTTTTTCCCATTGCTGAATTTGGATGTCACACACAAAGCTAGTCCCAAAATACAGTGAATAATCAGGGCTTGAAACCATTACCAAAGGGAAAAAAAAAATGGGAGTG
>JANHFX010006474.1:0-16138 GCA_027560015.1 Chloroceryle amazona
CTCCTCGTCGTCTGGTAGAGCCCTCGTTTGAGCAGCTCCCCGTGCTCGCCCCCTCCGGGTGTGCTTGTTGTGGCTCGAACACAGCGCGCAGACCGCCCCCTTCCAGGGTTGTGCGAGTGCAGCCCCGGCAGGTGTGTCCTCCCCTTTGCCCCGCTACCCCCGTCGCTGCGCGTCCCGAGGAGGTGTTTTGCCTCGCAGGTAAAATCGCCAGCGCTTTCCATGTCCGGTGACTCCGGAGGCGCGGTGGCCAGAGGCGGCATGCTGTTAGCAAGCACTGAGGCGCTATCTAGTCCCTTGGCTGCAGCATGTTCCCCCGATGTGTGTTCTTTTAATTGCTTCAAAACGGCACGTGGGGTAAGAAGACAGAGGACTGGCTTTTCTAGGCTCTGCTTACTTTAAAAAAAAAAGTAAAAAACATCCCAGTGATGCTGGAAATACTTTCCTGTTTTCGCTGGTTTCGTGCTTTGGCTGCCTTAACTGCAAGAAGCCACACCTGCCTTCTAGGAGAGTGGATACCTAGCTCATCTCTGTCTCGGAAATACTTGAAGATGTGTAATAGCAGGGTATCTGCACATCAGATGTTATATTATGAATTCTTTTCATGCTAGAGCTTTTGTAGCCGCTAAATTGTGTACGTGGTTTGGGGCTGAAAGTCCATATTTATGTTTGAGTGTGTAGGAAATGTCTCAATTGTTTGAAGATGAAAAGTTGTCATGTTTGGGTTTATTTTTTTTTTCAGAATACTTGCTTTCAGTCTGAATTACTGTCTCTTGGTTATGGCTGGGGAAGGCTTTCATGCTGGTAATCAAGGTTCTCTGTTGTTAGACTGATGACTTTCTCTTCTGTCACTGCAAATCATAAGATCAAAGTAAAACTGCTGTCAGTATATATTCCTGTGCGGGAGAGTTGATGCTAATTGGTGGGTAGCAGTGATGAAAAGCTGCCGCTATTCAAGAGAAAGAAACAGAGATGGAGATGATGTGGATGTGTGATGTAGCAGCCAGACTGAGTGGTAAACCAGAATTGAGTCACAATTGAGTTCTGGTGGCTGTTTTGAGATGTACTTCAGGTTTAAAAGTGTAGTGATTTTGTCCCAGATGGAAACTAAGCACTGTGCAGCTGCTCACTCACTTCTTCTGCCTTCCAATGGGATGGGGGAAAAATCTGAGAAAAAGAGAAAAACAGTTGAATAACTAAAATGAAATAAAGTAAAATAACAATTAAAAAAATATAATGAAAACGAATATGTATATATATAAAAAAGGAATGGGAAATAAAACCCAGGGAAAGACAATTGATGCACAGTGCAATTGCTCACCACCTCCTGACTGATGTCCAAGCAGCAATCTGCCCTGGCCCCAGCCACCTTCTCCCAGTGTATATACTGAGCATGACATTCAATGGTAGGGAATATCACTCTGGATAGTTGTCGCGGCTTAGGGTCAGGGTGGCTCCTTAGAGCTCTCTGTTAACCCCCCTCCCTCCACAAAGGGGAAGAGAAAATGAATAAGGGAGAGAGACTTAGCCATTAGAAAAGGAAACTAGAACAGCTTTAATGACATTAATAATAATATTATAGGATATGTATAAATATATACAAAACAAGTATCGAACCCAACCCCCCGATGCTAATTACATCACCATCACCACTGGTGCTGTGGAGCAGGCACTGGGAGTCCCAGACTGGGCCCTGCAGCAGATGGGAGCTGTGTTCAGGAGCTGCATTCTGGTACTGGATTCAGGAACACTGGATCAAAGGCAGAATGGACAGAGTACTCCTTGGATGTTCCAGGGAAGCAGCCCAAGAGGGGAGAAAAGCCTGGGAAAAAGCCCAATAGACCCTTTGTTTGGATCCCTCTGCTTGCTACTGAATATGACTTATATGGGATGGATACCTCATTGGTCAGTTGGGGGTCACCTGCCCTGTCCGCTCCTCCCTAGGTGTGGTTTTTCATTTTCTGCACCCCCGTGTTGTACACAAGATCCAGCAGTGGCCTTGGTCTGCACACCCATCCTCAGTGCTCACTCTAAACACGGGCTGTTATCACTGCCAGCAGCAGACACTGCCTGTGAAAACAGGCTCCTAACTTCAGAAAGTGCTGTTAGTTAGAAGTACTGAACTGAAAAGTAAAATCACTGAACAGAATTAGCTCTGTTTTCACCCAAACCAGGACAATAGTTCGTGTCAGCTGTCCTGCCCGTGCTTCCTCTCACCTTCTTGTGTACCTGCTCGTTGTCAGAGCACAGGAAACTTAAAAAATCCTTATTTTAGGGTAAGCACTACTTAGCAACAAATAAAACATAAGTGTATTTGGATCTATTGTGAGAAATCAGCATTCTCATACGAGAGCCAAAATACAGCCCTGTACCAGCTGCTAGGAAGAAAATTAACTATCCCGGCCAGAACCAGGTCAAAAAGTCTGGAAAGATGGAAAATCTCTTTTTGGAATGAAAAAAAAAAAAAAATAAAAATAAAATATACATTGTTAGAGTGATTATATACAGAGATTCTGAAACAGAACAGTAATGAACAATGACATGCTCTTTGGAAAACTTTTGGAACCAGTCATCGTACCTGATTTCCAACTGGTGGCTCTGTAGGTAATGTAGGAAGATGCATTCTGGACATCTAGAGCTATCTGTGCTCTGCAGCTTCATTAGGTCTTTCTGGTGACTTATTTCTTCAGTATTCCTTAGCAGAAGGGAACTTATTCACAACTACTAAATCAGGAACAGTCCTTTGAGATTCATAGTAAGGCACGGCTTATGTGGTGGTGGAAGATCTTGTTCTCTGTGCTTCAGTATGGAACAGAAATAGAACCTTTTCTGTAGAGTATTTGTACACCATGAGCCCTGCAAAGTACAGCAAATTTCTGTGCTCTTAATGAGGGAAATGGAATTAAAAGCTCTCTAAACCAATCTTTGTTTCCTGCCTTTCTAATTTTTGAGTGGTTTAAGCAAACTGCATAAGCAATGGCACTCTGGAAACTGGTGGAATGTGCTTTTGATTCCCTGGCTTGCCAAAGGTCTGTTAGAATCAGAATGTCTACCTGTGTAGAATTCCAAGTTCAGATTTTGGGCTGATGCATAGAGTTTTGTCTCCCTATGGTGGTGTAATTTCAGTAGAGAAGTTTGTTAATGTGAAGGTTAAAATGCTAGTAGCAATGGAACTTTAGAGCAAAAAGATTTTTATTCATTTCTACCCTTTGTATCTGCCACTGTGCATAAACGGATGTAAAAGTTATAAACCAAAAAACCTGACCCTATTGGATATATCCTCTGTTCTGTGGAGCATCTTAAGTAAACTGGGACATCTCGAGCACACCGTTCTAAATCTCCTGTTCTATTCTGCTAGTGTTTTATCTTGACATCCTTCATTGCACCTTTCATTTTTCCATGTTGCAGTGAAAATTGTTTTAATAATAATTACAAACTCTTATTTATAACCCTTCAGTATTAGCATTTGATGTTGAGAAATGCCTTTATTCCTTTCAAAATAAATAAGTAAATGTAGGAAAAAAGGTGCTCTAGCTCTCCCAAATTTACCAAGGTACTCATTGGCTGTCCAAAAAATGTCTCAATGTCCTGGCAAGTAAGGCAGACTGATTGTGTGTGTGTTTGTTTGTTTGTGTTTGTTGTTGTTATTTTTTGTGTTTTGTTTTGTTTTGTTTGTTTGTTTTGTTTTTTTTTCTAAAAAGGACTTCAAATTTTTATTTGAGAGATTAATTAGGCTTTATGTCATGTAGCATTATAAAGAAGGGGAGGTATGTTGCACTTTTGCTTCCAGCTGGGAGCTGGAATGTCCTTTCTCATCTCCTTCCATCTCTAGTTTTTGAAGAGCTGTGATTTTTGGGAGACAAGATGTTAATAAACACACAGATACAAAGTCAAGGAGTCTATCCTTAAAGGAACATTCTGTCCAACTCTACCAAATACAATGTGCTGAAGGAGATGTAGGAAATTCTTGCTTGTTCTGCAGATGTTGAAGCTTTCTTGTTCTTGTGTGGCTGCATATCCCCCTACCTTTTTACAGTTATTCTTTTATTTAAGTATGTGGGTGATAAGAACAATGCAGGCTCATGTTTTGCTTTATTTTACTGAACTGGACAGCTGCCAAAAGGAGTGGTCCTACTCCGTTTTGTTTTGTTTTTTGCCTCTTCCCAAGGCCAAGTCACACCTTTCTGTTGTTTCTCTTGTCCTGACCCTAGTGAGTGTGCTGATGTGGAAAATCATTCTCCTTTCCCACTCAGTGAAAGACTTTGGAAGAAGGATTTATTTGGATCATCTTGCCAAATCAGTCACTGCACAATCATAAATGGTAGAGCTGTTGTGTGAGGGAACAGAGCAGAGAATGTGTTCATGTGTTGGAAGGGAAGAAGGGTTTCCCATGCAATGCCCTTATGCCCTCCCGCTCTCAAGAGGTATCCCTTTGTTAAACCTGTGTGTGGCATAACGTTCTGTCGAAACACCAGTGACCCACAGACAGAAATGTGCCTTTCACGCCGGACCCAGGTTGTTCTTTGCTGTCATACTTTCTCTTGCTAATCTCGGGTTTTGGATTGGACTGGTTCTTAATACAGATATCTGTACCTTGTGAGCACGGGGTAAATGGGCTGTGCAGGTTGCAATGGAGGTGTGCAGCAGGCTGCTGGAGAAGCAGCTGAGATCCTGTTTGGCTCCAGGTGTCACTCCCGGCTGTGCTTCTGTTTAATGGTTCATTAATAATACACATGTGCATGTATTCGGTATTTGCTGGGACAGTCTTTTGTGATGCTTTCTTAAAGCAGCTGTTTGGAACTGTGGGTGCAGATTTACTATCCCAGATTTGAACACTAGAATTAAGCACTTTCAGATCAGCTGTCTTTTGCTACTGACTGAGAAAGCTGGACTTCAGAAACCCCCCTTTAGGTAAAAATCCCCTCTGACAGTATTCTTCTTCTTTTCCATGTAATGTTTAATTTAGGCTCTGAAATCAAACAGACAGCGTCTGTGTAGAATGTGAATGTTGCCACTGTGATTTTTGAACAGTTTTAGATGTCCTAAGGGTACTACACACAATGATTAAAAAAACTGCTTGCTCTCACAAAATTGCTAATGGAATGGATTTGCTGTACAGTAGCCTGGAAACTGCAGAATTTTACTGAGTCAATCACATTGTTTATTTACTATTTTATTGTTAACTGTTCCTTTTATTTGATTTTGAAAGCTCTGGTTCATTATCCACCCTGTTGTGCCCTGTTTGGAGAGCCACAGGTGTAAATTTAGAAGCTCAAGGTACTTTTTATTTTTTACCGTGAAGTTTGTCTCCATTTCTTTTGAACCATGTTGCCTTTGAACTTCTTGTCAATCATTTCCCCTTTCAAAATCTGATCCCTTGTACCGAGCGGTGTCTTGCTCGCCCTGTGATGAATGCAGACCTTCAGCTCGATTTGTAAAATGATTTTTGATGCCGCCCTGATAGATGAGAGAAAGATAAATTTATGTTTCTTGAAAATAAACAGGCATGTAAGAAACTGCTTGCAATCAGTGTGATGGTTTTGATGTTTGTAGTGTGTATGCTGCAGATTTCTTACATGTTGTTAGGGAATTAATGTCTTTCCCAATTCAAAAGGAAACCCGAGGAGCTTTAACAAGTATGCAGGTATTCTAGAAGCATGTTGACATTGGTGTAGCCTTAGGAGGTCACCCTTTCAAAGGCAACTGTAGTCTATTCATCTTCTAACAATGAAACCATCCCATCTGCAGGCCCAGGAGCAGGTTTTACCGGAGTAACAAAAGTCTAGGAGAAGCAGAAATTAGCTGCAGTTATTGCTAAAACAAAAGGCTACCCAAATCACAGAGTATTTCTGTTAGAGTTTAGGAAGTGCTGGCTGCGTTTGGAATGTTGCCTTGCCTGGCTGCGTTTGTTTACTGCATTTGTTTGCTTACCAAAAAAGATAAAATCATCTTGATAGGATGAGAGTTTGCTCAGCAAGGGAAGGGAGAGTGGAGCATCAAAGTTAAGAGCAAAACCACTGCAGTGCAAATTTGTAATCCTGATTTCTCACAAATCAGAATTACTTACACTGCACTATGTGCTAAACACCACAGAAGTGGAGAGATGCTTGGATGGTAACGTGAGCTCAAAGGCCAGAGAAGTTTAAGTGCAAGACACAGGAAATTGGTTGTTGTTCTTCAGTAACAAAGTTAGGAAGGCTGGGGTGGATGTGGGTGGGCGTGTGTCAAGAGCATTGCTCACTATAATTGCTATCAGAAATAGGGAGGTAAGGCCGTGGTCATGGTCGATTGAATGCTGCTATTTTGAAAAGAGTGAATGTGATGCAACTCAAACTTTTCTCAAGAAAGCTTCCTTAAATGTTTTCTGGCTCTTGGGAGACTGGGATGTTGAGAAAAGTGGGAATTCTTTCAAGAAAGATGTATTAGTAGTTATAACATTCCCTTTTTTTAGTAAAAATATCGAAAAATATTAGGTTTATCTTTCAGCTGTAAAATATGATTTGGAATTTGGGGACTTTTCTGTAATTCCTATTTAGTGAGTCATTCTGCATGTCGCTCATTCAGTTTTCCAGTTTTCTTGAGTATGGAGGCTTGTGCCAAGTACGTACTTTCCTCGGGCATCTCGGTCTCCCTTCTGTTTTTCGAAAGGTTTGTTCCTGTAAAATTCATTGTGAATCCTGCATTAATAGTTCTGAAATTACAAAGGCTAAATAATTTCCCATTTAAGGTGTTCTTACTTTCCTCTAGATTTGGACTCAGCAGGATCGGCAATGCATCCTCGATACCTTAGCACAGTTATTACTGGATAAAGAATGTACTCTATTGATTGGCCGTCAGGTTCGGCCAATCTTGCTGGACTTGTTGGAAAGAAATGCAGAAGCCATTAAAGCTGGTGGCCAAATCAACCACGATCGGCATGAAAGGCTGTGCGTGGCCATGAGCAAACTGGTTGCTGACCACCCCGATGTTTTGCCGTGAGTAATGTAATGTCTCTTTGGGCGGTGCTGGCGTTAGGGGAGTGTGTTCGTCAGTGTTCACTGGTGGCGAGAGGTGGTGTTGCAGTTTGGATTGTCTCCCACAGTAACAAACGCGGTTTCAATTGAAAGAACAATTTAGAAAATGTGAGTCTTAAACAACGGCTTATTTAAATTAAATTGTGTTGTAAGAGCTAATGTGATTTTCATCTTAATGATTAAAAGAAAAGCAAACCAGCTGGCATGAAAATTGCTCACAGTTTGAGATTAGACCTGTAGAGCAGTAGAGTACAAAGTTAGGTAAGTAGGAATCAGTATTGCTTTTTCAGTCAACAAGAGCAATTGAAGAGATTTCACCAAAGGCAGTACTGTTTCCCGTTGATAATTAACTAAAGATTTCTAATAAGCTAAAGTATTGGTTATCAGCTGACTGCTGAAGTGGTTGTCTTTCCCACGTGTGGACAACGCTAAATATAGCCCTTAGTTCTCATTATACTGCCAATTACTGTCTCAGCATCTCTGTCCTGATTATTTTATTTGTGGCTTTTTTCCTTTCCTCGAGCTTAGATGTCTGTGTTCCATCTCTTTCTCTCTTGTTTTGTTTGTTTTTTTTTTTTTTTTTTAAGATTTGCTTTAAGGTATTTTAAGAATACATCACCAGTTTTCCAGAGGCTTTTCCTGGAGAGTTCGGATGCAAACACAGTCCGATATGGGCGCAGACGAATGAAGTTACGGGACCTTATGGAGGCAGCCTACAGATTTTTACAGAAGGAGCAATCAGTTTTCCGGGAATTATGGGACTGGAGTGTGTGTATTCCACTCCTAAGGAGTCATGACACTTTAGTCCGTTGGTGAGTTAAACCCCTCCTATCTTTCCATTGAAAAGATATATCTGTATCTTGAATTGTATTTAACAATGTTCACGAGCAAATAGAAAAGAAACTTGAAATAATAGCAGAAAAATCTGTACTGATGCTATCTGTACCTTTTGCTGCTTGCTTCATCTTTTGAAAGCTGCGGTGATCTGTTGCAGGGTGAAGCTTAGGCTGGCTCTTAAAGCTGTGCTTAAAGTTTTGGTCTGGAGAATCATTTCAAATAGCTTGAGTTCAGCCATGTTTGGATTCATGGGAGATGAAGTTATCACTTCCCTCTGCTGTTAGCCTGCTGATGTGGCACGTGCATTCTAGCATGTTGCCCTAGAAAAAAATAGAGCTGAATCTACTTTCACTCCAACTTTGATTACAATGATATACTATTTCTGCATCAATACAGTATTAATGAGTTGGTTTTTTTCCTGTTGCTTTTGTTATAGAAGCTTCAGTCCTTGTAAAGCTTGGCTTATTTAAGCTGCACTTCCTGATTGGCCTTGTTACAGACTTTGCACATGGTTTTGGTCAGATGTTTTATGTTGTGTCTGCTTGAAGGGCTTCAACCTAGTCATATGATCTGCTTTACTTCTGTGAAGAGCAGTAGTATTGATAGTGGCTTTTATTTAAGTAAAGGTCTTTAATAGTATTTGGGTTTTTTTAAAGATAAATTCAGAATTATTTTATTAACAACTAATTTTAAAATAAGGTGCATAATTTAGGAAGGGCAGGAACAAGAGGGGTGTCAAATCTATTGGCCATTTATGAATTCTCTTCAGAATCACATGAGCTTAGTCTTAGAAAAAGAAATAGATTTTCAGTGGAATTGGTCTACCTAGTTTTCAGCTAAGAATCTTAAGTGAATGAGCTGACTTCTAAATTTTGTCCTGAGACAGTTGTCCTCTGGGAACTCTTTTCTCCACCCACTCCATCCCCAGGTCATTGAAAGCTTTGTTCTTGGAAGGTAAAACCTGTGGTATAATAAACAAAAAGTGCTTTATGATATGTATTAAATGTCCTTTCGTTGTGAGGTAGCTTTATGTAGTAATGAAGTCAAGACTTGGAAATTGTTGGCTTCTTTAGGCACAGTGTCTTGAGTTCATTGTGTTAGGGCTGTTTTAGAAATAGCAGGAAATAGAAGGCAATTTTGAAAGGATAATGGTAGAAGGAGAAAAAACAATTGGGCAAAGAAAACATGAATTTCATTGCTTCATGTTAACCTTCATTTATTTAGGAAAGTGCTCTTTTTTACTATAATTCTGTTGATTATACAGTCCTTCACTGAAAGGTTAGCTAGTTGGTGTGTGAATAATAAAGTATACCATGGTGGAATTGCTTTTCTCAGTTCTGAGATATTTCTCTAATCTTAAAGAATGTTAAGCACAGCACTAAAGTAATTTCTAGGAAGAAAGGTTTCTGCGTGTTTTTCCAAACTTGGTACTTCAGTTTGCAATTGGAGGTTGTCTGCTTAAATTTCTTAAGTCTGTGTTTTGACATCTTTTATTGGCAATATAATTTTTAGGTATACTTCAAACTGTCTTGCTCTGGTTACATGCATGAATGATGAGCATAAACTGTCTTTCCTGAAGAAGATATTCAATCCCGAGGAGCTGATCCATTTCAGACTAAAGTAAGTTTCAAAATTTTGAACAGTATTTGTTTTTGTTGATGACTTTCAGTTGAGTTAATAAACATGGATTTCACAGGCTACTAGAAGAATCTCAGCTGCAGAATGTGGAACAAGCCCTTGTTTTGGCCAATGCAGACTCCTCATTTTGGCAGAAGGAGAAAGAACTGCAATATACACAAGGACATATTGTACCGGGCGACCTCTCTGCAAATGTGGTAGCTGTGTGTGGTATTGTGCTGCCTAGGCTACAGCTTATTTCTGAGGAGCAGGTATGTAACCCAGGGTTAAGTCTGTACCTTTTGGGGTTGTTTGTTTTTCTGTAAGAATCTCTAAATGCAGTGAACTGAGTTTATTTCCTGCTTAAATGGTATTAACGTACTATGGGTAATATATTTATCTTCAGCATTCTTGATGCGTGCTGTGAGCTAGTGTTGCATAATAAAAGACTGCAAAGAAGCTCTGCAGTGGAATGAATCAACGAAGGTGTGAGAGTGTTGTTCATTTTATCCTCATGTAGCAGTTCCTATGAACATACTACAAAAGAGTATTCGACCTTGCATATATCACACTAACTTGTACTGGAGATACTTCCATAGCTGAGTAAAGCCAGGATCTGGCACAGCTGCTTTTACCTGTCTTTTTTTTTTTGTAGTATACAGAACACCCTGCAAGGGTGGTTCGATAATACTTTGATTGATGGTTGCCAATAGGGTGATTCATGCAGGCCTGCTGTGGGAACTCATGGGATGGGTACAGAGCTGCCAAGGAAAGTTTCTATTCTTCTTATCAAAGGAGAGCTGCGAGTCTGATGTGGAAGCTAACAGGATGGGTATGGAGCTGCAAAGGAAAGTTTCTGTTCCTCTTATCAGAGGAGAGCTGTGAGAGCTGCCAAGGGAGTTTCTGCTCCTCTATCCGAAGGACTAGCCCCTCTTATCAGAGGAGAGCTGGCAAGACCGCACTGTCTTCAAACAGGACAGTAGAGTTCATTGCCAAGGATGAGGCAGCTGAAGATGAGGAAGGCCTAGTGGGGTAGGGGGGCTCACGACCCCCATACTGGGGGGCACGCAGCCCCAGAAAGACCGGAGACCAACACTACTGGGCAGGGTTGCCGCCTGGAGCCGCTGCCTCCTGGCATGTACTGGCCATGCCTGCCAGGACTCAGGGGCTCTATAAAAGCTGGACTCGGGGGTGGATGGGCTGAGCTGCACGTATCCTGCCATCGAGATCGTGTTGTCTCTGCGGGGATGCCCGCTAAGCATGCGTGCCAACCAGCTCCCCTGCACCCAGGGACCATACATCTGCCTGGTCTGTATCTTAGGGTAAGTAACGCTGCTTTGTTCGCTTCGTAGGAATAGTAGTGGTATGGAACACATACGATAAACAAGCTGTGATGATTAATGATAATTTCGTGTGGTGGTTGAATACGTGGATCCGTGACACCCTACTACACAGCCTTTCTCCAAACCTGTTCTTACATCTTCTCTAAAAACAAAACAAGGCTGCTGCCTACTTTTCTGGAAGGCAGAATAAGAGGAGAGGATGTGAACGAGAATTGCTTTCTCCATTTGAGTGAAGTGTTGCGCAGAACGTAGTGCCTTTATAGCTTCAGGAAGTCCACCGAAGGCATAAAGATATTTGAACAAAGAGTATTTAACCTTTTTTTTTTTCCTCTTGAGGTGCTGTTGAACTGTTCCAGTTCTTTGTAGCTGCAGCCAGTATTCTTGACTGTTCTTCTCATTTAGTTACAGCTTTAGCTCTGCGCTATTTCTATTTAATTTTGCAATGCTGATCTATAAACAAGGGACAAAGAAGTAAATGAAGACTACCAATGTCCAGAATTTCTTGAGTAACAGAAACAAGGAAAGAGGAATTTCCTCCCAAATTCTCTCTATCCTGACCACCTTTTGTAGCTGAATTTGCTTTATTCTAGCTTTTTTTGTGTGTGTGTAGGAATGAGGATGTGGTTTGAAATTCATTGCAGCAGCTGTATTACTGCGTAAGGAGATTCTCACTCTCATACAGTGTCATTGCTGCTGCAGCTGTACTGAAGCTAGGCAACGCTGTAAACTGCATTACTAAAGGATACTTTTTGTCTGTGAGGGAGGAGAGAACTTCCCTAAAAGGCGTGCTTTTATTTTTTTTTTAATAGCCACAGGTATTTCAGTGATCTGGTGTACAGTGTGGTTCCAGTTACACTGGGAAGGTTCCAGTTTTAGCTGACATTTGATGAAGGGGTAGGAGTAAACTGTGAGGGAAATCAGGTGCTTTTAAAAACTAGCATTGTTACCATGAAGTAATATCTGAAAAGAAGATCAAACTTAAATGCAAGATACTTGTTTCACTGCAGTATGTACTCTGATTTACTTTCTCTGTGCCTTTTGTCAGGAAAGCACAAGTTTTTGTGCCATATGCTGCTAGATAAGTAAAGGAGAATCCGTATAAGACTGTAGGAGAGTTGCAATATTTGGAAAGTGTCTGTAGCATTGGTTAATTACCTTTCAATTAACTATATTAATTGCATTTTGAATAAAATAAAAAGGTTGCTGGATTTATTTTTTTTCCCCATGCACTGAGTTTAATGATCTTACACTTTGGCCTGTGCAGAAAGTAAATAAAACGGTACTTGCATCACGTGAATCTTAACTGCTGTTTGGTTTGCCCTGTGATTTGGATTAATTCTGATGACTTAATTTCACTTATATTGCAAATTGTATTTGATTGATGTGCATTATGATTGAATAGTTACTATGCCTGTACTGACAGCTTAGTGTGAACTCCCTTTGGGAACAAATTGTACATCTGCTTTATTAAGTGTTTCACCTGTAATAGGATTTTGATGAAATCTGTGTTAATATCTGTCATTAAATACAGCTTTAGAATCCTTTCTTTTATTTGATGTGTGTTGACAGATCTGCAGGCCAAAATTTTCTAGTTGTCAGACTCACTTTCCTAATTGTTCTGTGTTGTACAACCTGTAAAAAAAAGTATCAGTTCAGTGCAGTAACATGAATCTTGTGTTGAACAGGAAAATAACACCAGCCGTTTTGTTTTGGTTGAATCTGCCTTCACAAATCTTCAAAACCTTGCTATGGCTGTAGCCTATCGGAGTCCTGTTTTACTGGAAGGACCAATAGGATGTGGCAAAACTTCTTTAATTGAGTATTTAGCTGCTGTTACAGGAAGAGCAAAGCCTCCTCATATTTTGAAAGTCCAGCTTGGGGATCAAACCGATAGTAAGGTAACTGATGAAGCTGTCTTATGGTTGGATGATCAGACATAATTTTTACTTAATTCATGGACTTAATTTTCCAGTAAGATTAACGTTTTACTTTTTACCCAAAGACTCCATAACCTCCAGCTCTCTAGTATTGGTCTTATTATGGATGAGAAAAAAGAAATGTGAAGAAAAATCACAGTTAAGCTTCAGTAGGTTTTAAATTCTGTGCATAATTGTGCTGTATCTATTTCATTCAAATTATGTTTTGTCAGAGGTTTTCTATGTGGAAGAGCCCTATTGATTTTATTTGTTTATAATTTTTAAAAAAGAAATAGTATTGGGGAAAAATATTCTAAAATGACTGAAGCTGGTGCCAAAGGCTGTATGGACACTTTTATTTCAGTGAGCTAATGTCAATTCAATCTGATCCCAGTGTTTTGTAGTAAAGTTGAGATGAAGTCAGATTCGGGGATGTTGAGGGCACTTGCACTTACACAATAATGATGTAGCTCCAAAACCAGAGCTTATGATAGATGAAGATCATTTCGTATTCTTCTGGTTTTGAATATGTAAATATGAGCTTGTTTGGCACAATTTATATTCAGTTTCCCAAAGTAATTAGTATCTTCCGGAAGTGCTGTCTGAAGATTTTTGTTAGGATGCACAAACACATACTCGCATACTACAGCTGATTTCACCACCTCATAACTGTTCTCCTCAAGAGTTACCTTTTCACATACATGAGTAAGACTGCCATATTAAGAGAAAGTGATAAAGGTCAAGGTACCAAATATGTAGCAGTGAAACCATAAACTTAATTTACTTAAGGAATGGTTAAATGTGGAAGTTACAACTTTACTGAGAAGCAAGAATTTACTGATTTTGTTTCACTGAATAAATTGCTTTATAATTCCTCTTACCAGCGTAGTCACAAACTTCTCAAAATATTAAATTAAGTTCAGTGCAACCCTAGACAGTTTTGTATGCTATGCTGTTGATTGTTAATTATGAAGGCACAGATCTGTAAATTAATTTCCAATTACTGTTTCATTGAAATGATGATGTTTCAGTTAGGTTATCATAGATGTGTGGAGGGGTGAAACTTTTTTTTGTCTTAATTAATAAAAAAGTGCAGTGCTGGGCACAGGTTACCAGGTGTATAGTTCAGTAATGTGAAGGCTAAATAAATGTTGCTTAGATACCAACTTTGGTAATTTTTGTAAGTTTCTACCCTGGAATTTTAAGGGTTATAATGAACAGGTCTCTAATTTACTGATTGTTTCTGTCATAGATGCTGCTTGGTATGTATCGTTGTACGGATGTACCAGGGGAGTTTGTATGGCAACCTGGAACCTTGACACAAGCTGTTACCAAAGGTCACTGGATACTTCTGGAGGATATTGATCATGCTCCTCTGGATGTGGTATGTAGATTCATGCTCTGGTATTAAGGCCCCTACTAGCAGTTTGGTTCTAACTACTGTGAGTTCTGCAGCAGCATGATGAAAATACTGCCACTTTAAAAGAAGCTAGAAGGAATTAGCCTGTCCGTCTTAGTTCCCATATTAGCACACCACATTAGTTCTTGTCATTGTGTTAGAGTAGTCACAGCACTGCCACTGATGCAAGATTTCACTCTGAAGATTTGAATGGATACCTCTAATGAGGTAGATAAGTGTCTTTCAAATCATGTTTTCAAATTTGAAATCAAATGTGGCCCCAACCACCACAGAATAGCACCACTAATACAGTGGTGCTGTTAATAAGATTTTTTTTTTTTTTTTTAGTACTTTGTTGTGTGCTTTAGGGAGGGGGTTGGTTTGTTGGTTTGTTTGGCTTGGGTTTTGTTTGTTTGTTGTCGGTTTTTTGTGTGTGTTTGGTTTTGCTTTGATTTTCTCTTACAGATTTCTTACCTCTGGCTTGGGTATTATTAATACATTGTTACACTAAGCAGTATAGATTTTAACAGATTTCATGTTTTCAGCTCTAGAACAACTAGTTAGACTGTTAAAGTTCTCTTTTGAAGTAATGGGTGCTGAAAGCATGTCTTCTGCAAGAATGATGTCATGGAGATGTTATGCTGTAAAGGTCTGCTGGACGTTTTGCAGATAGTTGTTTTCTTTCATACCTGTTTTGTAAAGCATACTTTGTATGACTAAATAACCTGACAGCTTGTTTATTGGATTCTAGGCTTCTGAAATAGAGGGAATTTATAGGAAAGCCAATAAATGCTGCTTGTATATACTGACAGTTTTTCACTGCCAGAGGGTCATGCACTTAGTTGCTTCTGTGTTCTCAACTCATTTCACTCATTGTAAGCGTACCCTGAGTAGTATCCTCATTAATCTCCCTTTCTTCAGGCTCTCGCTGCAGCCATCCTGTCTCCTTTCTCCGTATCAAAGTCTCCATGCTTGCATCCCTCTGTGCCGAGAGTTCATGGTGGTTGTACCTCTTTTTCCTTCTACCATTATTAGTGACCTTCTGCCTGGAAGGAATGATTCTTTGAAGAGATGCCCAATTCTCCTAGGGGTAGCAGGTCATACACTGAAAAATGCCGATGTTTGAGAATGACAGCTTTGAGATGCAGATCATCTTTGTTCAGGCAGATAAAGAATATAAGACTTCTGACACAAAAGTGTCAGATAATTCAAAATGAATAGTTTTGATTTTGAACTTGCAGTGTAAAGACTGTAAATTCCATTCTCTTACCATGAAATCTGGATACAAGAGAAAGAAGATGCATAAACATTACACCTGTGACTTCCACTGCTGATTAAAATTACCAAGGACTCTGTAATTCCCGTTAGCATCACTTGGAGGTGCAGTCTGTGGAATGACCATTGCTGACAATGTCATGCTCAGTGGGAGTGCTCTATTGCCTGGGGTACTGGTGGACAGAAGCTCAACATGAGCAGTCAGTGTGCACTTGCAGCCCAGAAAGCCAGTCGTGTCCTGGGGTGAATCAAGAGAAGCGTGGCCAGCAGGTCGAGGGAGGTGATTCTCCCCCTGTACTCCACTCTTGTGAGACCCCACCTGGAGTACTCTGTCCAGTTCTGGAGCCCCTATTACAAGAAAGATATATGGAACATATCCAGAGAAGGGCCATGAGCATGATCAGAGGGAAGGAGCACCTCTCCTAGGAAGACAGACTTAGATTGTTGGGGTTGTTCAATCTGGAGAAAAGAAGGCTCCAGGGAGACCTTATTGTGGCCTTCAGTATCTTAAGGAGGCCTAAAAGAAAGCTGGTGAGGGACTTTTTAGGGTGTCGGGCAGTGGTAGGACTAGAGGGAATGGATTAAAACTAGAGATGAGTCGATTCAGGTCAGACATTAGGAAGCCATGAGGGTGGTGAGACACTGAAACAGGTTGCCCAAAGATGTGGTGGAAGCCCCATCCCTGGAATTTTTTAAGGCCAGGCTGGATGGGGCTCTGAGCAACCTGATCTAGTGGGAGAT
>JANHFX010006474.1:16238-34695 GCA_027560015.1 Chloroceryle amazona
TGGAATTTTTTAAGGCCAGGCTGGATGGGGCTCTGAGCAACCTGATCTAGTGGGAGATGTCCCTGCCTATGGCAGGGGGTTGGAACTAGATGATCTTTAAGGTCCCTTCCAAGCTGGACGATTCTATGATTCTATTGTCTTAAGTGGGAAATGAGTGCAGATGGGTGTGCTGTCTGTTATAGTTTCACAATATAAAAAAAAATATTTTATGAATTTTCTTCTCCAGATCTCAGTGCTGATTCCTCTTCTGGAAAAAAGAGAGTTGCTGATTCCTGGTCGTGGTGACTGTTTAAAAGTAGCATCGGGATTCCAGTTTTTTGCAACCAGGAGGTAGGCATGTAAAGTTAAATGAGGTTAAGAGCATGAATATCCTGTTTTCAAGTCAAAGACAGAAATTCAATGTACTTGGGCAGTATTTTAGCAATTTCCAATGAACAAGCAATAGAAGCCATAGAAGTTGTGAAAGGAATTTTTTTACTTTAGAGCAGCCTTATATTAGTACTGGGTGATTGCAGCCTTTGTCCAGAAAGGTCACCTTAAGAAGGCTGAAGGAATGAAATTTGCAAGGGGGAACTCTACAAAGCCAACCCTTCACCAGAACAAAATGATGCTCTCGGCAAATACTGTGTGAAAAAGGTTTATGATTGCTATTTAAAAGGTGACCTGACTTTGTAGTTTTGACAGCAAAGATCTTAGCTTTGCTGAACTGCTGAACTTGGGGTAGTTGGTAGTCTGACTACTGAATAATTGGTTGGTTTTGTTATTTTTTTTTTAATTGTACCTTCTAGAGCAGTTGTATACATGTATTACCTGGAAGATTTTTTTTTTTGAGTTTAAATAGTATTAACTGAATCCCATATCTATCATAAGATAAAATTATTTTATTTAGGAATCACCAAAAAGGAAATAGAGGGGATTTTTTTTTTAAAGAAAATCTGATTTGTAAAAGTCTTGTGTCAATATAGACATCTGTAATGTTTCAAACCAGTAAAAGTTTTAAGGGACTTTACCTGACAGTTTCACTGTAGTAATGCTTATGCATCAAGTGTCAAAAGTGTCATCTTATATACTAAGACATAATACTGTATCAACATTAAAGTTTAGGATAACCAGAAGGGAATGGTTACATAGTTTTCAAATGTTTTCTGGTTTACTTCAAACCCTTTAACAGATTTTCCTTCTTTGGTCTTCCTTCCATGTATGTGTTCTTTTATTTATTTACTTATTTATTTTCCTCTGGAATTGAATCCTTTGAATTCAACTCTCTTTTGGTTGCCTCATCTTCTAAGATTTACCTTTTTCTGTGCCCTTGTTCAACAGTTTCTATAGGAGCAAGTTACAGTTTCCACTGGACTGGTTCTGCTGGATTCAGTAAATTTGTCTCGGTTTCCAGCTGTGGAATATTATTTTGGAGAGACAAAACAAAATAGAATACTAAAAAACAGGCCATACAAAAACCACCAGAAAACAAAAAAATAAAACCCACAAACTCATTATCTAATGATTTGCATGTGCAAGGCAACTTCCGCAATGGCTATAACACATGGCTGCATAGTTATTTGTGCTGTACAAAAACAAGAACAAAACACCCCCCCCAAAAAAAAACAAACCAAACCCCAACAACAACAAAAAAAAAGACAAAAAACCCAGAAACAACAACCCCAAAAACCCCAACAGTCAATATAACAAAACATACAATGGAAAGAATTACTTCTCATTCTTCAGGCTTGTAATCAGGAAAGACTGGAGTGGACAGGGACTGACGGTGCCTTTCTTGCATCTTTGGAATAAAGCACAGACCCTTTAGAATCTGTGGCAGATGCTTCCCAGTCCACTTCTGTGAGGCTCCTCTCTTTACAAAGGATTCTGCACGTTGCTTCCTTACTGTCAGTTGTTTTTCTGCGAGTATCTCTAAGAAGATTTTGTACTAAGGGGTAAAAACACTGTAATAAAAGAACAGATACCCTACCCTGCCTATCTCTGCCTTTCAAGTTATGTGACAGTACCGTGACAAACAGCGGGAGATACACGCGAGTTGTGCTGTAGCAGCAGTGTGTAACCAGCAGTGTGTAATAAGCTCTTTGCACAGGAATGCACTCAAAACGTTGAATTCTTCAGCAAGACATGATATGCTGTGTTTCTTCGTGTTTTGATTTAGGATATTCACTTGTGGCGGAGGTTGGTACAGGCCGCAGAGCAGCCACGCTACTCTTCTGGACAAATACTGGACCAAAATACATCTGGATAATATGAGCAAAGGAGAACTCAAGGAGGTATGGTGTGTGATTCTGTATGGTGGCATGTGAATATTTGTTTCAACTAAGGGTAAGAAGTGTGTTTTAGTAACAAAGTGTGATCCTTATTTCTATCTCCCAAGTTCCACAGTACACCTTTATAATTTCAGATTTATCCTGCCAGTTTTGAAGTAAATGGGCAATAAGTATCAGGAAAACTTGAAGCGAGGTGGACAGATTCCTGAAGCTTGCCTTGGCAAACACGATTCTGCTTTGAATGAGTCTAAGAATCAAATTACTTAAATGTTTTGTAGTGCACAAAGATTTAAAAACAGAGAAAGAAAAAAGGGGAAAAAAGAAAAAAGGAGCTTACTTAAATCCTGAGTTCTAAGCTTTGAGATGAAAAATAGTTTGTCAGTTATCAATTAAAAAAAACCTATTTCTATAGATATCTTTTGTTTGCATGTCTAGGGAATGTTTGTTTTGCGTAGTCCTTCAAAACGTTAAAGATGCCCAGGGCTTAAATAAAAACAGAAATCTCTAGAGATTCTCCTTGTGATACAGAGCTCAGAATAGGATCTGGTTTTAAAAGAGCTTTGCCTAAGGGAAAAGGGGGCAAATAGACTCTAGCAGAAGAGTTGAGAAAATTCTGGATTTTCTGGAACAATGAGAAGAGTTTTTTTTCAGTGGGATTCATTCACTTCCTAGGACTCATTCAGCAACCAACACAGTTATGAGTGACCTTAAATATCTCTGTGTTTTTCCATTTTGTCATTTGTCAGCTAATGGTTAGGAATGGGACAAGAACAGCACTTACTTCCTGCTTGTAGATTTTGTTGGAGGGGAAGCATGTTGATGTGTGGGGAGCAGACTGTTTGCTGGAGATAGAAATGTTCATGTGCTGTAGCTGCTTCTGCTACAGATAGGTCCATGTGGGCAGAAATTCTAGAAAGCTCACATTGGCAGCCTTAAAAAAGGTTATCTGGCTAAACTGTTGGAAGGTGACCTCCAGAAAGGTCCAATATTCAAGCAAAACTTGGCTGTCAAAACGTTAAGAAAAAGGAAACTTCAGTGTCAGTGTTGCTTACCCTTGGGTTCTTTCTGTTCTTTTTTTGTAACTCAAGTCACACAAATATATAAACCAAGCAGTGTATAAGGTTCTGTAGTAGTAGAAGCAGCAGTGGTGGTAGAGAACATCCCCCTGCTTGCCTGGAAAACAGACTCATGTTATTCTGGTTAATCTTAAAAGTCAGTCAGTCAGGGTAGGACCAGTCTTCCTGGGTTTACCTGTGAAAAACTTATTTTGGGAAGCAATAATTTTGGTTAGCAAGCTTTAGTGGAGAGAACTGGGCTGAAATAAAATTAAAGAAATAAAATTAAAGAAAAATTATCCTCTTAATGTGTCTTTGTCAGTATGCTGAGTAGACAACTTGAATGCTCAAAAAAATACCAGGACAGGAGGTAGGAACTTTTGTGATCAGTTGTCAAGTTGTACATCATGATTTGAGTTTAGACAGGGTTGGATGCACCTTTTGTTCTTCCCGTTGGTATTTGTGCAAATGTATTAAATGAATTGGAGTAGAGCTGAGTTGGCAAAATCCACTTCTGGCATGCAAATTAATATCATACAAGTCACAATAACTTGGATTTTCTTCAGACGAAAGATTGCAAAAGAGCGGTTTTGTGCAGCTTGCTAGTTTGAGTTACCTATTGCAGTGTATCCTACTAAAATTTGTCAGGCTGGTGGTTTCTTTCTGATGCTAAAGATTTTTTTGTTTTGTTTTGCTTGGCTTTTTTACCCCAGGTTCTTCAAAGGAGGTACCCCAACCTTGCTCTAGTAACTGATCACTTGCTAGAGATTTACATCCACCTGACAGGAGACAAGTATCAGGTGTCGGAAAGCAGTGCTTCTGGCTCCAGGTGCATACCAGAAGAATCATCGGAATCAAGATCGGAGAACAAGAAACCAAATCTGGAAGGACGGGAACTGTCTCTAAGGTTCTCTTTTTCTTGTATGTTTATTAGAAGACATCTTAGTGAGCTAGCTGTGAAGTTCAGAAGGAGGGTTTATCTTTGTTATTTTTCTTATTTTTTTTTTAAATAGTGATAAAAGTTTGAATGATTAAAGTGAAACTTCATAAAAATTGGGAAAATATGATTTTATTTTAAAATAATGATTAGTGTATCTTTTTAAAAGAAAATCTCTATCTGAATTACTTAGGACTTCATGTACACATTTTTTGTTGTTTGGTTGTTTTGGGTGTGGGTTTTGTGTTTGGTTTTTTTTGTTTATTTTGGTTGGTTGGTTGGGTTTTTTTGGTTGGTTGGGTTTTTTTTTAGGAAAACGTGTAGGATTTGCTGTATGTGGTGCCAAGTAGCCACCTGGACTGCTTCTTAATTCATTTTAGACAGGACATACCAGTTCTAGCTAAGAACTGAAATGTACTGTATAATGTTCTCACAACAGCTAGCAGGTAGCTTTTTCAGCAACTGTATATATTTGCTTATCTAGATAACTCCCTATTAGACACTCAAGACACTCAGATGATTGAAAAGAACCTGATCTGTAGTGTACACTCAATTTCAGAATTTTTATGATGAAATGCAACTTGATGTTTAATTATTTCTTCTCATACCAAATCACTTCCACTCCTGGAATTTCTGTAACCAGTGTGAATTAGGCAGTAAATGTGAGCTGTGGGTAGCACCTAATATTTTTATCATGTATAAGAATGCAACTAATATTAAAACAGCATTTGCTTTTCTAGAATAAGTTATTTCCATTTCTTGCCTTTCAGAGTATTTTGTTAAGGAATCAGGTGGAAAAAAGCGTTCTTTATAGCTTTCTGGACAAAAAGCTTGCTGCTCGTCATTTTTTCAATTTCATAATGACTTTATGGTTTAATGGAGTATGTGTTACCTGTTTCTGAGGAACATATCTGAAGGCAACGTTGTTGATTTTCATCTGTTCAGCTACTCTTTAGAATTAGCATCCTACTTATAGGGCTCTTCCTGTGCATACCTTAGACAACTACTAAATGTGCAGTTCCCAGAAGACGATGTAGAAGATGAAAGAAAGTTCTGTGCATTTTGCTTTGTTGTACCAAATCTTTTACTTTTTATTTTTAGAGACTTGCTGAATTGGTGCAGCAGGATTGCTTACAACTTCGACAGTAATTCCTCAACCACAGCAGTGAATATTTTTCAGGAGGTGCGGTAAGACTTGATCCAGAAATTGCTTACCCAGGTTCTATCATTGTCAGACAAATCTTAAAGTACTCTGGGAATATGATATGGGAATGTACATTTAGTTTTATATGAAGCAATTGAACTGTAGTTGGAATGTTTGTGATTTCTTTATTGGAGGCTTTCTGTACTACTAGGAAAGTTGTTTGCAGTAGTGTGCTGGAAGCCAATCCAGATTTCCTGTTCTCATACAAACAGGTTCCTGCAGTATAATTTTAACTGATATGAGCTGGGATTGCATATGACTTGAGAGTAAAAGTTTTAAGATTTTTCCTTGTAATATGAGGCATCTTTCATACTTTCCTAGGAATCAATTTATATTCCAGGCTTGGAATTTTTCAGATGTGCATCAGTCAGAGGTAGTTTTAATATGTGAGATCTTACAGTGTTACTTCCCTCTTCATTTTGGTCCATTAATCTAAAAATAGCTTTTGTGACTGGGCATTGAGAAGTCTTTATGTTCAGTAGAAACCCACTACACTACAGAGTGTAGAAGTTTATATTGCATCTTTTTGAACTCCACTGTTCGAGTCGATCTGTGGGCGGATATTTACCATGGCTGGATTGCATTCAGGCTCATGTAAATTAAGATGGTGCTTGTCATACCATATCATACACAACTGGTACTGAAGAAGTTGATTTGTTTTCCCCTTGACAGGCATTGGACTGCTTCACAGCTATGCTGTCCAACCAAGGGAGCAGACAGAAAATGGCAAAAGTTATTGGAAGTAAACTAAACATTTCCAAGAAGAAGGTGTGTTGAGCTATAACTAATGTGATGTTTATTGTTAATATTATATAACTTGCAATTTTTCTAGTGATAAATTTAAATGTGTTCTTTTTTTTTTCTTGAAAATTATACTCATTTCTCTGTCCCAAACACTCTTTTTGCTCTCTGTACTATTCTTGGAGCTACATTTTCCTCCTGTTCCATTTTCAGCTGTAGTTTTTTTCTGAAAGTTTCAGTGAAGCTGTTCCAGAGCAGATTGCAAATGATCTTATCATACAAAAGAAAAGCCACATAGCTGGAACAGCACAGTTGCCTAAGCATATCATACTGTTAGATGCATAGAGTAAAGAATGTGGCTTTTTTTCATTGATGGTTACAGTAAACTTCAGTCACTTAGATCAGGAAGAAACGTAATCTTCCTCACTACTTGTTCTTTAATCATTGATTCCAAAATCAAGTATCTCTCCAGAGCCTGGTAGCTGTATATTAATAGCTTGCGTTATAAATGACAGAGTTAAACTAAATCATTATTTTGCCAGCTATTTCTGACTGTAGAAGTTTGATCACAAAACAAAAATTCCCTCTTTTTTTACTTTAAGACAGAAAAACATGGTAGCTGGGTGGGCATATGGATCTCTGAGATTTCTATGTGGTTTTTTGTTTGTCCTTCTTCCTTTGCATTATTTCAATACAGGAATATATTATCCTCTGCTAATGTCAAAATACCCTTGTTCACACGGCAGTAGTCACCAAGGGTTTCTTGAGAGCGATTGTTTATTATTAAAGATAAGTCTTCCCAGGTTCAACTTTATGTAGTTGAGCTACCATGGAAATAGCCAGTCAAAATACGATGGCATAGAATCACTACCAGGTTATTAAATGGAAAGACTTTGTACAGACAATAGCACATCTGAGGTCCTTCAGTATTTTGGGTAACAAGGGTGTAAAACCTGAAAAATATTGAATCTTACTATGAAAAATTAGCTTACTGCAAAGTAATACTGGTAGCACAGCGTGGGTGTTCTTAGTGTGATGTTGTAGGCAACATTAGTATTGCAAATGTTGATGCTTTCTTCACAGGCGGAGTTCTTTTGTGAACTATATAAACCGGAAATTCTCATACGAGAACAAGAAGTCTCTGTTGGAAGAGTGCATCTCATGAAGAAACAAACCCAGGCTCTCACTGTACAAAGGTAGAGTATCTTGTAGTTTCCATGTGAACTGAAATATTTTGCAGTGGGATAGAACAGAATCATTTTGGTTGCCAGAGAACTTTTAATATCGTCAAGTCCAGCCATTAACCCAGCACTACTAAGTCCACCACTAAACCATGTCCCTGAGCACCACATCTTCACATCTTTTAAATACCTTCAAGGACGTTGACTCAACCACTTTCCTGGGCAGACTATTCCAGTATGATACAAATTTTTATGTGATGAAATTTTTCCTAACATCCAACCTAAACCTCTCCTGGTGCAACTTGAGGCCATTTCTTCTTGTCCTCTCACTTGTTACTGGGGAGAACAGACCGACCCCCCACCTCACTACAGTCTCCTTTCCGGTAGTTGTAGAGAGCAGTAATGTCTCCCCTCAGCCTCCTCTTCTCCCGGCTAAACAGCACCAGTTCCTTCAGCCACTTCTACAAAGACTTGCTCTCTAGACTCCTTACCAACTTTGGTGCTTTTCTTTTTGGACACACTCCAGCACTTCAATATCCTTCTTGTAGTGAGGGGCACAAAACTGAACACACTATTTGAGAAGCAGCCTCACCAGGGCCCAGTACAGGGGGACAGTCACTTCCTTAGTCCTGCTGGCCACTCTATTCCTGATACAAGCTAGAATCATCAAATGGTAGGGATTGGAAGAGACCTGGAGATCATTGAGTCCAATCCCTCTGCCAGTGCAGCAACACCCAGGGCAGGCCACACAGGAACATATCTAGATGGGTCTTGAAAGTCTCCATAGAAGGAGACTGCACAACCTCTCTGGGCAGCCTGTTCGAGGGCTCTGTCACTCTCACAGTGAAGAAGTTTTTCCTTATGTTGAAGTGGAACTTCCTGTGTTTCAGCTTGTGACCATTACCTCTTGTCCTATCACAGGGCATGATTGAAAAGAGCCTTACCCCTTCTACTGACATCCACCCTTCAGATATTTGTAAACATTAATAAGATCCCCCCTCAGCCTTCTCTTTTCCAGGCTAAACAGACCCAGGGATCTCAGCCTTTCCTCATGAGAGACATGCTCCAGTCCCTTCATTTTCTTCGTAGCTCTCCACTGTCCAGTATTTCCCTGTCCCTCTTGAACTTGGGAGCCCAGAACTGAACACAGTACTCCAGATGTGGTCTCACTAGTGCAGAGTAGAGGGGGAAAAGAACCTCCCTTGATCTGCTGGATACACTTTTTCTTTATGCACCCCAGAATACCATTGGCCTTCCTGTCCACAAGGGCACATTGCTGTTCCATGGAGAACTTATTGTCCACCAGATGCCAAGGTCCTTCTCTGTGGAGCTGCTTTCCAATGGGTCTACCCCTAAACTGTATGGGTACATGGTATTCTTCCTCCCTAGGTGTAGGACTGTAGAGTTGCCCTTGTTGAACTTCATTAGGTTTTCCTTTGCCCAGCTCTCCAGCATAGCCTTCCAGTGTATTGGCCACTCCTCCCTGTTGAACGTCATCAGCAAACTTGCACTCTAATCCCATCATCCCGGTCATTGATGAAGATCTTGAATAAGACTGGACCCAGAAATGACCTCTGGGGAACACCACTACTTACAGGTTGCCAGTTGGACTCTTCACCACTGATCCCAGCCCTCTGAGCTCTGTTGTTCAGCCAGTTCCCAACCCATCTCACTGTCCACTCTTCTAACCCACACTTCCTGAGCTTACCCACGGGGATGTTGTGGGAGAGAGTGTCAAAAGCCATGCTGAGGTCAAGGTAGACAACATCCACTGTTCTTCCTGCATCTACCCATTCAATCACACCATCAGATTAGTCAGACATGACTTCCCTTTAGTAAATCCAAGATGTCTACTGTTGATAACCTTCTTTTCTTCCATCTGCTGAGATACAATCTCCGGAATGAGATGCTCCATTACCTTTCCAGGGATGGAGGTGAGGCTGACTGGTCTGTAATTCCCAGGGTCTTCCTTCTTGCCCTTTCTGAAGGCTGGAGTGACATTGGCTTTCCTCCCGTCCTCGGGCAGCTCACCTGTTCTCTGTGATCTTTCAGAAATGATGGAGAGTGGTAGAGCAACATCAGTCAGCTCCCTTAGCACTCATGGGTGCATCCCATTGGGGCCCGTGGATTTGTGTGTGTTCAGTTTAACAAAGTGATTTCTAACCCCATCCTCATCGACCCGTGAAGACACTTCTTCCTTCCAGGCTTCCACTCTCAATTCCAGGGTCTGGGATTCCTGAGGGCTGGTCTTGGCAGGGAAGACTGAAGCAAAGGCGGCATTCAGTAACTCCTCCTTCTCTGCATCCTTTGTCATAAGGTCTCCCATCTCATTCAGCATTGGGCCGACATTTCCCCTAGTCTTCCTTTTACCATTGATGTGTTTGAAGAAGCCCTTATTGTTCTCTACTTTCTTTGCCAGAGTAAATTTCAAGAGGGCCTTGTCCTTCCTTGTTGTATCCCTACATACTCTGACAGTCCTCCTATAATTCTCCCAACAGAACAGTCCCGTTTTCCACATGCTGTGAACATCATTCTTGCACTTGAGGCTTTTTTCAGCAGTTCCCTTCTCATCCATGCTGGTCTCCTGCCTCCTCTACTTGATTTTTTTTTTTTTTTTTTACTCAAGCACCTGTCTTGAGCTTGGTGGAAGGTCTTGGATGTTCTTGGCCTTCTTGGCCACCTGGGTGCACTGCTGGCTCATGTTCTGCTGGCTATTGGCTGGTACCCCCAGGTCCTTTTCTGCCAGGCAGCTTTCCAGCCACTCTTCCCCAAGCCTGTAGTGTTGCCTGGGGTTGTTGTGACCCAGGTGCAGAACTCAGCAGTTAGCCCTGTTGAACCTGAAACAGCTGGCCTCTGCCCATTGATCCAGCCTGCCCTGATCCCCCTACAGAGCCTTCCTATCTTCCAGCAGATGAATACTTCCACCTAACTAGGAGTCATCTGCAAACCTGCTGAGGGTGCCCTCAATCTCCTTGTTCGTATCATTAATAAAGATATTAAAGGTATTAAAGAGAAAAGGCCCACTGCTGAGCCCTGGGGAACACCACTCATGACTGGCTGCCAACTGGATTTAACTCCATTCACCACCACTCTCTGGGACCAGCCATCCAGTCATTTTTTTTTTATCTGTCCAAGCATGCACGCATCCAAGCCATGAGCAGCCACTTTCTACAGGAGGATGCTGTGGAAACTGTGTCAAAAGCTTTACTAAAATCTAGGTGGAGAAGAACCAAATATGTTGAAAGTCACGGGATTTTAAAAAATGCAGACTGGATATTTTCATTGTAATGGAAGGAATGTTCTGCCTTCTTGCTCTTGTGATCTGAGCTTTACCTTGTGTATCTTCAAGGCCATCTGTATCATACTTTTGGCAGCCAAAGCATGGAGATTTTCAGCCTCTTCATAGTAACATTTTGATGTTTCTATCTTTGTAAAGGGATATTTTTGTAGTATGTGGCACTAACTCCACTGGGCAAGTTGTTCTTTGGAAGCACTGAATTTCTAGATTGTATCTTGAGAAAAGTAAGTATTTTATAAGGGTATCTTGGAATTAATTTTTTCCAAAGGTGTTTTTTTTAAATAAAAAAAATGAATGATCCTAAATCCAACCACTCATTTAAAGGAAAAAAAAAAAGAAAAAAACAGGGCAGAAGTGAAATGAGCTCCTTGATAAATCTTGGTTTTGAGTCGCTTCCTTTGTATTTCAGAGCAAGCCAAACCTTTGCTGCCACACGGCCATCTGCAGTATTGATTGAACAGCTTGCAGTTTGTGTCATCAAAGGAGAGCCTGTGCTTTTGGTTGGTGAAACAGGAACAGGCAAAACCTCAACTGTTCAGTACCTTGCTCATATTACAGGTAAATAAAAATGGCAAGACGTAACATGAAGATGATTTAACAAACAAACAAACCCCACAAGTCAGTGGTGCTTTCTATTTCTGTTTTAAGGGCACCAGCTGAGGGTTATCAACATGAACCAACAAAGTGATACAGCAGATCTGTTGGGGGGGTAAGTCACTGAGCACTGGTTTATCTGTTCTGGTGGGATCAGAACAAACTTGAAAGCGAGTGTAATTGTGTTGTCAAGGAATTGTTTTTAGAGATGTATCTGCTTCATAGCAGCATAAATGTCTTAAGCACATTTGCAAGCAGAAACCTTATCCATGCTGAAGAACAGAGGCAGTTTTACTGAATTTTGTCCACATCTGTATGTGAAGTCATTTAAAGGCACTACCCAATGTCTCTTTAATACTAGCCAAGCTGGTAAATATAAATATGATGTAACACTCATTGGACGTGCTGGTTGGAAGCAGTAAAAATATTTTATCAGGCTGATCCTTCCATAAAATTGCCTCTTAAGGTATATTTAAATATATGTGCCATTTTTTGTTGCTCATTACTTGAGTAAAATCTTTGGAAACCAGGGTTGCTTCATATTGTTGTTTCAGTAACTGGTTTGGGGTTGGTTGTGCTTTTTGTTTTGTTTTTCTTGTGTGTTTATTACTTCACACATGCTAGTTCCTGTGTCACAAATAAATAATTACTCTCTTTTCTTCTTTTCAGTTACAAGCCAGTGGATAACAAGCTGATCTGGCTACCTCTGCGAGAGTCTTTTGAAGAACTCTTCTCTCAGACATTCTCTAGGAAGAAAAATCAAACATTCTTGGGACATATTCAGACCTGCTACAGGCAGAAACGTTGGCATGATCTACTAAAATTAATGCAGCATATTCATAAATCTGCTATTAATAAGGAAGCAAAAGAACATGCATCTGGTGAGAATTCAGACTAATTAGACATACAGCATTAGTGGTGAACCTTTGCAGAGAGTAGATAAATCCTGGTGAATTTTTCATTCATTTTTGAGTTTGGTTGGTGTGTTTTGTTGTTTTTTTTTTTTCATTTAACCTTTATTCTATTCTTTCTTCCTGTTTTGAAAAATGCAATCTCCACCTACAAGACGACATTCAAAATACAATTAGAATTGTCATTGGGTTTGTATTTTTGTTTGGTTTGTTTTTGTTTTTTTTTTTTCCCCATTTATTTATTTAATTTATAGCTCATCATTGCTGTTAACTGCATCCGACAGTGTGAAAGTTGACTTGTCTGACCTATGGTGCCCTTGACTTCTGTTCTTTACTTAGTTGTTTGCTGTGTTGAACAGTCCACATTGTGTGTCAGTCTTTCACATGACTATGTTCATACTTTCTTTCAGTCCTGGAACCTTGTCAGGTCTCACAAGTACATCCTATTAAAAAAAATAAAACAAACCAACAACAAAAAAACCCAAACCCAAAGTAATAGGTCTCTTAGGATAATACTGACTTTAACAACTGGGCGATGAGTTGGATTCAGTGGCAGTGATGCTGAGTTGCCTAGTGCTTTACTTTGTTTCATTTTGGTTTCGTCTCCAAGTGAAAAGTTTCCTTCCTTTATACTTCACAACCCATTGGAACAGAGGCAATATTGATACTTGGCCTTGTATGGAATGGTTTCTAGTTCTAGACCAGCTGAGTTGTAGTGAAGTTGTAGCTTTCATTCCATACAGGCCAAGTGAAATTGATTACAAACTTTGTCTCCCCTCTTAACTGGTTCTCCTGAATATACAGGTACCAAAATAAATGCCCCCAAACCAGCAGCAGATATTTTAAAGACCACTTGTTGGAATTATTGCCAGTCCTAAACTAAAGACAAGCTGAAATCTGTAACTTGCAAAGCTAGCAACTTCAGTCATTACGATGCTCTGGAGACCTCAGGCTGTAACTTTAAACATAACATAAGTGCCATAGTAAATTATGTCATAACAGATAAGCAGCAGTGTTTTTACTGATACCGAAGTGTTCTTTGTTGATCTATTCTGTCATAAGGTTTGTAAATGTGGATTTATTTTTTATTGCTGGAATGAATAGTAAATTAGCTGTACACATATGCCAGTAGTGTTGAGCTAAATTTAAAAAGCATTTTTTACATTTTCTTTTTTCTTAATTACAATTCATGAGTTGTCATCTGTAGAACTGGAATGTTTTTGTTGCTCAACCAAGCTTATGCTTGTGTCTCTGTGCTTGAAACAGTGTGATTAAAATACTGTTGTTAAACAGGCTTTTTTGCTATTGTTCTGATGAAACAAGCTTCAATTTATTTTGCTTACAGGCTCACCACTGAAGGAGAAGTGGGAGGCATTTGGTCTTAAACTGAATCATGCTCATCAACAGATGAAAATGACAGAAAATGCTCTTCTATTTGCATTTGTTGAGGTATGTACAGATTTGCATTTTGATGCTAGGAAGAATAAGAAAGCATTTAAAAGCCTTTGAAATCACTATTATTTATATAACTTTCTGGCAAGAAACTTTCTGTGAAGTAAAACTTGTTTCTGATAACTCTGGAATAAAGTGTGATGCTTCAAGGAGATGGTGGTTAAATGGGAGATGGATTTTTTTGTGGTAACACATTAATTCAATGTTGTGTAATAGGAGTTAGGACCAGTATGATTAAAGAATATCAGCAGTATGTCATATGATTTTTTTGAAGTGTATGAGATGCGGAAAAACATCTTGATGACATGCTCCAGCCTAGGGATTCTTTTGAAGGTTTTAATATTAGGAATCTGTGCTGTTTATTGAGGAGTGATTCTTCTGAATGTTTCAAACCCATGGTATAATATGCTAGTGATGTTACATGTGATTTGGGGAAACTATCGTAGTTTGTGTGTGCTTGTTCCTTGTTACCCTGTTAGTCTGCATTATATGCTCTGCAATTTCGTGTAAAGAGTGTTAAATGTTGACCAGTTTTCTTTCTAAAAAAAATGACTGTATGAATAGTTGTAGAACTTTTAACTCAAGTCAAAACTATAGTTAATAAGATATAGGTCCCTAAGGAGAGTAATATTGCTTGTATCATTGGATTTCTTTAGATAACTGTCATTAGTCTCCTAGGGGTGTCATTGAAGCTTGAGCACCGTAGTGATGGATATTCTATCAACCCTTAAACTGCAAAACAAGTATTTCCAGTATATAGATGCTTCAGTTGATATATCATTGCTGGTGACATGATGAACAAATTGATCTTATTTTTAGGGTACTCTGGCACAAGCAGTAAAAAAAGGAGAGTGGATTTTATTGGATGAGATTAACTTGGCTGCAGCAGAGACTTTGGAGTGCCTGAGTGGTTTATTGGAAGGATCATCTGGGTCGCTGGTGTTACTAGACAGAGGAGACACGGGTATTATTTCTGTGCTTATGCTATATCTTGCTATCCACTTAGTTGAATTCCCTGTCCTATATAGGTCAAAATAAGTTGAGAACATTTACCATTAAAATGACTGCGTGCAGAAGAGAGTAATGTCTTTCTTCTAGATTTCATAGTTTCATGCAAGAAGTGAGAGTTTTAAATTATGGTCTTAGTTTACTGTAACTCGGGCAATCTCAACATGCAGAAATTTTGCCTCTTTGGATTTTACAAGGAGCAGGTCTCTCTAGTGCCCTCATAAGCATTGCTGTCTTCAACAACTGTTCAAGTAGGGTAACCCTCTTCTTCCTCTACTCCAGTTCATATTGTTACGTGGTAGAGAATGTTACTTTGGCCAGTGTGGGTTGGCTGTCCCAATGGTACTCCCTCTCACCTTTTTGCTCACTCCCAGCCTAGCTGCTGGGGGAGGGAGAACATGGAGGAAAAGAGAAAACCTTGATGCTGGGACAGCACAATTCAGCAATAGCTAAACCACTGTTGTGCTCTCAACAGCAACACAGTGGCTGCTGTGAAGGAAGTTCTTCCCCACTACAGATGTAAAGGTAAAAAGATGTAATTGCTGCATAATATTTTCTGAAGCAACAGATCCCAGAGATAATGACCTATGAGTTTTTAGGCTGTTTTCTTCCTGACAAGGGAAGAACTGGCCATTGCTCTGGAAGAAACAAAAGGAGTTCCAAGTTTAGGGCATATTTTTGACATAGGGCAATTTTTGACATACTTTTTTAGGGCAATTTTTGACATACTTTTGTGTTGTTTAAAATATATCCCACTACAAACAAAGGTAAAAAACAGTTTCACTGCAAAGGTGCAGAGATGCTTCTGATAAAGTTACAGAGGGTTATTCTTTGAAAACTTTTCACCCTGGTGTGTTAAGAAAATGTACTAGTGCAATAAGAGCAAACTGGCTTAGATGAAATATACCTCATTTAACATAATAAATATCCTGTGTTTCGCATTAACCTTGTATCTCATTTCTGTTTTCCTTTAGAGCCGCTTGTCCGTCACCCTGACTTTCGCTTGTTTGCGTGCATGAATCCAGCTACAGATGTTGGAAAGAGAAATCTTCCTCCAGGAATAAGAAACAGGTAGGAAATAATGATTCTGTGACAAAATACTTCGCTGGTGTCTTTGCAGAGTTTAACTATCTTCAGAAGACCCAGTGAATAATGCCTTATTTGAAACCTGAGGATGTAAACTTGAACTCGTATTAACTTACTATGATAAGTGATTTCTACACCATAGTGAAGGTCTTTCATGAAATAGCATCAGGAAAATACTTCTGTAAAGTTGCTGAGCATGAGTAAATGGTCAGTAGTGTGGAGTGTTGTCACTAGGGATGGGGGAATGATTGTTCTTCACAATCAAGCTGTCAGTGTTGGGAATGCTGCTGCAGCAGTTTAAGCTCCTGATGGTATCCCCATCAGTGACAAGTGCTTTGTGTCTGTTAGCAGCCTTTCTCTTTAACTCGGAAATGTTGATGATCCTTGCAGAAAGCTCTACATCCAGCCTTGTTCACTTGGAAGGAAGGTGGTTTGCGTGGTGAAGCAGATGTGGGATATTGAAAATATCTGATAGGTACTTTTTAAACATTTAAGCTACGTCCAGGAAGCTGAAGTTCTGGCAAATCTATTCTTCAGTACTACCCTGTTCCTGAATGCAGACTTTGGCTTGTGAGGGAAACTGCAACGAGTGTCAAACGTTGCACATGTAGTCCCTGATCAGATTTACAAACACAGTAGAGATGCACTAGCTATATGTAACTAGTCACTTGTAGTTATTAGTGGCAAAGAAAGATTGTATTGCTATTAGCTCTCCTGGCTTGGTAGTGAAAGGAAAGAGAGTGAGTGTAATACAGAAGAAAGGCGACTTCAGCTTCAGCGTGGCTTGTTACATTAAAATCAATTTATATTTGCATTTGTTAAAAATACCCTCCCATCTGAAGTTAAGGGTATTGCTTAGTTGTTTCGGGTTTGCTGTGGTATGTCCTGAGCTATTGTTTGCAGTTGTAATGTATGGTATGGAAGGGCTGCAGACTTGTATTCAACATCCAGTGCAAATATGCTGGCCCAACAGTTTGAAAATAAGTTTATTAACTAGTGCTGCCAGTGTAGTGTACCAGATGTGAAACACTAGGACTTATTTAAAGGTACTCAGAACTTCGCCGTGGATATGTTCTGTTAGAAAATTTTCTTTGCTTAGTGTCAAGTTTTCTCATTTTCTCATTGCTGAACTGAGTATTTGTAACAGTAGGGGAAAACCCCCGAGTATACTAGTTCTGGATGTGCCAGTAATAAAATATTTAGAAATGGTGATATCTCATAAGTGTCCACTTCTTAAAACAGAGATATTCAGAGTCCACTTTGAAAAGCACTGCTGCTGTATCAGTGCTCCAGTGTTTGGTCTGTAACATTTGGATACCTATTGTAAAAAAAACTGTATTTGAAAAAATCCAGTCCCATAGCTAATTTTCAGACTACTAAATTAAAATAATTCAGGTAAATTACTTGAAAATATTACTAATATCTCGGGTTTTTTAATTACTCTGGTTCTTGAGTCTGTAGGTAATTTGATAAGTTAGTATTTGATGCTTATAAAACTTTTCATGTTGTGTACCATGAGAATCTTATAACATGATTTTTTTTACATGGTCAGATGTCTTAAGTGTTACAGATTGATTTGATTCTTACAGGTTTACTGAACTTTTTGTGGAAGAATTGAGAAATGAAGGAGACTTGCAAGTTCTTATCATGGATTATCTGAGAGGCTTGAATGTGAACAAAAATACAGTACAAGGCATTGTGAGGTAAATTGGTTGTAGTATCTAAATCCTTGATGGGATAAGTCACAAAAAGAAAATAAGTAGCTGTAGTCTGTGGTTACACTGTTCTGGGAAATACTATCATGCTCCCTGTGCAGCAGTGTGCATAGCCTTAGGGGAAATGGAAGAGGGTCAGTATCCATCCTCCGTGTTCAAAAGGTGTCTGTACTTATGGGGAGGAGATTTACTTTTGCTTATTCAGAATTGCTTTCTTGGTGACACCAGTGAAAAAGCATTGTTGCTCACCTTCATCCCATCTGAGAGACAGAAGTGGTTTGTTTCCGTAGATCATACCAATGAAAGTTTTGTGTTTATCAGGTTACCTTTCTTTCCCCTACTTTAAGGTGTACTATCTCACTTCATTAACCTGGAGAACTGTTACATGTTTAGAATACTTGGAGTTCATCATCATTCTCTGTATATCAAGCTCTCTTTGTAATACAGTTCTAAAATGTTCTGTTGCTTTGCTTCACTGACTATACAGATGGCAGAGTTTGGCATGGCTTTCTTAACCTGCAGCTTTTAGAAGAAGTAACAGTTGGTGATAAGCTTACTTCATACTTTAACTCCTTAGAGCAGCAGCCTGATCAGTAACAGCATTATGTAACTCTTGTTTTTGCAGCTTTTATTTATCTGTGAGAAAGGAAGCGGAGACAAAGCTGGTGGATGGAACTGGCCACAGACCTCACTACAGTCTCCGCACACTTTGCAGGGCACTGAGATTTGCAGCATCTAATCCATGTAGCAGTATACAACGCTCGCTATATGAGGTGATTACCTGTGGTGGGGTTTGTTTCAGCATGTGCTAGCTACAGAGACTATTTCGGTAAAGGATAATCTTTTCTAAGTGCAGTATTGAACAGAAATGATTCTTTAATACCACTTCCCCCCCCCCCCCCCCCCCACATTTTTATTTTTTTTCATAATAAAAAACTTTACTCTTTTTTTTCTTTTTTTCTTTTTTTTTTTACGTGGTTGAGACGTACCCACACTAGTTTCCAA
>JANHFX010006474.1:34795-91646 GCA_027560015.1 Chloroceryle amazona
GTGGTTCCCTGGTGTGGGGTTTTTTTCAACATGTGGTGGCTACAGAGACTATTTCGGTAAAGGAGAATCTTTTCTAAGTGCAGTATTGAACAAAAATTATTTTTTAATACCCCCCCCCCCCCCCCCCCCCGCAATGATTTTTCATTTTATAACCGAAAATAATCCTTCTTCTTAGGGCTTCTGTTTGAGTTTCCTGACGCAGCTTGACAGAGATTCCCACCCAGTAGTTCAAAAGCTAATTTGCCAGCATATAGTCTCTGGCAACATTAAAAGCCTTCTCAAACAGGTAGGTAACTAAGCCTATATAGAGCTGTTTAGTATTCAGAGAAGAATTTATTCTGAGTTGTCTTGTCTGCCTTTTTCTTCTACATTTCCTTCTCATGGTCCTGTTTTTCATCTTATAAAGATAAGAACTAGAAAAAGAAATCTAATACTGTTCCTTCGGAATTTTGAAAGGCCATATGTTAGCCAGTTTATTTGTTAATATGAAAAAATATGGAAGTTTGAATAATTACAGCATTGTGGCGTGTGGGCAGCTTCATGCAGTGGCTCCCAACTCTAGAGCTTTCACAGACTCTTGAGGAGCTTTCACAGGCTTTTTATTTTTAGACACCAAATGCAGAGCATATGGATACGAAGGGAACATCTGTGCTTTGTCACTAATGCAAAAGGAAGAATATTAATAGTGCTAGGAGCCCAGCATGAGTTTGCATGGGGGACGGGGCAGGTGGGATGGTGAAGCCAGCTGTAAGGAATAGGTATTTATTTTGGAATAAACCCCTTCATATTAGAAAATATCTATGAATATAAAAAGATAAAAAAACAATTGCCTGCTTGGAAGTGTACTTCAAAATTCAGTGCTAGGACTCTTTAGGACATTTTAATTCCTGGACTAGGCAGAGATTCTCTGCTTTGTGACACTGAAATAATCTGGTATGTCTTTTCCTGTAACTTCATTCTGTGACAAGGGACCAGTGCTCATTTCAGTTGTGCTCTCACAGAATACCTTGCAGCACTATTAACAGTCACTGTCTTCACTAACAAAGTGGAACTCATTTGTATAATCTATTATTTCTGGCATGTCTCCTTAGCAAATACCAAAACCTCAAGGAGGGAGATTTATACTTATAGAAGGATACTGGATTTCAGCTGGGGAAAAAGAACCTGCTGTAGATGAGACTTATGTGCTAACACCTTCAGTTAAGCTTAATCTGAAAGACATTGTCAGAGTTGTGTCTGCAGGGTAAGTCTGTTTTAACTTTTCCATTAAAAAACTAAGTTAAAGATGTTTCTTTATTTGGGCCTGGGGTCCTGGTCCCTATCTGTTGTTTGACATGAGTAATTCCATTTGCCTTCCACTTCACAGTTATTTTTTCATTATACAGTGATTTGAATTCATACATGTATTTCTTTTCTCATTAAACCATCTTTGTGCCATACCTAGTTTTATTTAAATGATAATCTATAAATCTGCAGTTAGAATAACCTGCTTATTTTACCCTGCCATGTAAAGCTTCATGGGTAGCAGTCAGCACTTGTTCCTCTGTTAGTGTATGATCTTGGATACCCAAGTGACTTAAGTGGTGGTATTTTGGTAATGTAGTTTGGTGATGTAGATCTGTGCAAATTTCAGATAATGTTGATATCTTGTATATGAAAGAGAGATAACTCTTGCTTCTAAACCACTGTTTTGGTTATCCCTTATAGGACTCATCCAGTACTGATTCAAGGAGAGACCTCTGTTGGTAAAACCAGTTTAATTCGCTGGTTGGCTGCTGCTACTGGGAATCATTGTGTAAGGATTAATAATCATGAGCATACTGACATCCAGGAATACATTGGCTGTTATACATCAGATGCCTCTGGGAAGTTGATATTTAAGGAAGGTGGGTGGACATATGATGTGTACTCAAAATTCCTGTCTCACTTCGCTGCTTTTTTTCTTATTTTCTTCTTAACTTGTCTGGTTTATTACAATGGAGACATGTCACAAAGTTAGCACTGGCACATTAATGTTCATCACTTAAGTGAATTTCAGTGAATTCGTAAGAGTTCCTGTTTGTTTCATCATACTTGTCCTATGGGGCGTAAAGAAGGTAATTTAACAACTGAAACAACAGCGTGGCTCCCACCTCTGCATTAGCATTTATACTGAGTGAAAATGGGTGGCTAAAAGTCTCTGAATGCATCCTTCTGTTAGATTGAGTTAGTTAGATTATTTATTTATTTATAACTAAAATTTTTTCTGTTCCCTCCAAGGAATCCTCATAGATGCAATGAGAAAGGGTTACTGGATTGTTTTAGATGAATTGAATTTGGCTCCCACTGATGTTCTGGAGGCTCTCAACCGTTTGTTGGATGATAACAGGGAGCTGTTCATTACTGAGACCCAGGAAGTTGTCAGAGCTCACCCTCGCTTCATGCTGTTTGCTACACAGAATCCCCCAGGAATCTATGGTGGCAGAAAGGTCCGTATAATCTTTTGCTTTGAGTAGCTACAACTCTAGGGAATGAATTTCTGTCATACATAGAAGCATGATGTGAAAACTTTCTGCTGTGTAGCACAGAATTAACTCTCAAGAGGTAGAGTTGAGGTGGCTGTGGTCTAAATTTCAGTACAGCTGGTTCCTTTTAAGGTAGTTGCTTGTTTCACAGGTACTATATTTCTCATTCATATGAGATTTAAGCTGAGATGTAAGTGCTTTACTGAACTACAGTTCATGTATATTATATTTGACTCAGCATTTCTTGCTCAAGAGCACTGGAGAAGGGGTTTGACTTAGGCTACTGATGTCCATTTTGTACTGGCTTTGTCTTGAGTAGTTAGTTTTCTTCACAGTTACTGGTATGGTCCTGTATTTTAGATTTCTGATCAGAACAGTGTTGGTAACATGGGGATGTTTCAGTTAATCTTGAGCAGCACTTCCATAGAGTCAAGCCCTTTTCTGCTTCTTGCACCACCCCACCAGTGAGTAGGCTGAGAAACTGGGAGGGGCCACAGCTGGGACAGCTGTCTCCAACTGACCAAAGGGATATTTCATACCATGTGGTGTCATGCTTAGCAATAAAAACTGTAGGGAGAAGGAGGAAGAGGGGGATGTTTAGTGTTTGTTTCCCCAAATAACTGGTGTGCGTGAAGCCCTGATTACCTGGAGATTGCTGAACACCTGCCTGCTGGTGGGAAGGAGTGAATGGATTCCTAAATTTGCTTTGCTTGTGCATGCAGCTTTTGCTGTACATCTGAAACTGTTTTTATCTCAACTGACAAGTTTTCTCACTCTTACCCTTCCTATTCTCTCCCCCATCCTATTGTAGGGGTAGTGAGCAAGTGGCTGTTTGGTGCTTAGCTGCCTGGTTCAAACACAGCACATTTTAAAGCTCTTGTCCCCATCCAAACTGTCTCTTAAGCTTTCTTCTAATGCTCATGAGTATGTGTTAATTTCTGTGCTGTGATATTATCTGTATTTCCTTCGGATGTGTTAGGGAAGATAAATAATCTGAGGAATATCAAAGGAAAAATTTCAAGCAATGGTATATTCTCATATTTTAGGTTTTGTCCAGAGCCTTCAGAAATCGTTTTGTGGAACTGCATTTTGATGAACTTCCCAGTGGTGAACTGGAAACCATCCTGCACAAGCGGTGCAGTTTGCCACCTTCTTATTGCAGCAAGCTTGTCAAAGTCATGTTAGACCTGCAAGTATGAGAGTCTTTCTTCTTTTTGTAGAAGGCATTCAAACATATTTCAGCAAAAAAGTAATATCAGTTCTTTGCGGGGGGAGGAAGTGTTGCTGAGTGGCTGATATTGAAAAACCTAAGCCATAATTGATGGAAGAGAACCCAAAGTCTGTAGTTCAGTAGTTATGATAGAGAATAGGGAAGGTGATGTCAGATTTGAGAAACCTATCAGGAAAAATAAAAAAAAAATTTAAAAAAAAAAAAAAAAGTCTTTGAATTTGATGTGTAGAATAAACCCTTGCTCTGTCTCCCAAGTATAGTATTGGATTTGTAGGTTTCTTTGGGTCATGCTATATTTGATATTATTGTTAAGCAGCAATTCTGGATGTGTTCTGATGCTCTTCTGTTTTAACAGGCATTTAACACTTGCTATGTAACAAAAAATGTCTCATATTTAAAAGCAATTGGCAGCAGCAATTAAAAGAGCACAGTTCGAAGTGCCACCATACATTTTTGATGTAGAACCTAATGTTTTGCTTGGATTTTGTTTTATTCCAGATGCCTATTTCCCTCTTAATATTTTTATTTAGTAGTACTATTATCTATATTATTTTGTTCCACCCACTTAAAGGTAATTTGAATGACTTACTAGACTTTTTTTCATACAAAACATAAAGACGTGTCACATCAGAGAGCCCTGATGAGCTTTGCTTTAAGTAATTGGCCAGGGTCATGAAAAAATGGTTCATGTTTTGTTCCTATGACAGTCTTACCGCAGAGGGTCAACGGTGTTTGCTGGGAAGCATGGGTTCATCACCCTGCGGGATCTGTTTCGTTGGGCTGAGAGGTACAGGCTGGCAGAACAGCTGGAGAAGGATTATGACTGGCTTCAGCACTTAGCAAATGACGGTGAGCTCTGCTACGTCTGTGTGTCTGAAAATTTGCTCTCTAACCCTAGTTCTCAAGTACGCATTTTGTTGCCGATTGATCTGGTAGTAATTCCATGCTTTCTTCCTCTGTTTTATAGGTTTTATGCTTCTGGCAGGCAGAGTCAGGAAACAGGAGGAGGTGGATGTTATTCAGAGTGTCATTGAGAAACACTTCAAGAAAAAACTATATCCTGAGTCTCTCTTCTCAGAAGAAAACATCAAAAAGCTACTGGGTGAGTTTCCTAGCAGGACTGCACTAGTTGGCTAGATGTGACTGAACCTGATGGATTGCTTTACGTTGTGCAGCTAAATCCTCCACACGAGTGGCAGTGATGGACAGAGATTTTAACCATATCGTCTGGACACAAGGAATGAGGAGACTTGCCATTTTGGTGGGACGAGCCCTGGAATTTGGTGAACCAGTACTGCTGGTGGGAGACACCGGGTAACTTTGCTTTTTACAACGCAGTTCTTTGTAGTGCTGCACCAGCCACTGAGTCACACACAAAATTACTGTGTCAGCTTCAGTGCTGCTTTGATCTGGGACATTTAAGTCTCTGTCATTGCAGACTTGAAGCTGCTGGTTTGACAGTTCACTTCTGAGGGGGAAGCAATTGTCTCTTCAAGCACAAGCCTTTAATGGGATTATCTGCATTATGTATAACTATGTAGAAATTGTATAGAAAGTAGTAAAATTGAAATGAGCTGACTTCTGTCCCCACCTTTCAGAAGGTACCTTGTAGAGTCTTAAGTGGGCCTCACTGGAGAGGCTGCTTTGGGGAACTGTGTCATTTTTCTATTTGACTATGAATTTGACTTGGAACTTACAGAAATCCATAAATGCAGCTATTGATTTAAATTTAATTAAAAGCATCTTGTGCAAGCCAGCAACAGTTGTGCCAAAACTGGCTTTACTTTGCATACATTTCTCTCAAGGAAAGAGCAGAAGGAAATTGGCATGCTGGGCCTTCACCTCATAGCTCTTCAATGGAAGCATAAATCTTGTCTAGAATGACCTGATTGGTGGGTTTTTTTATTCTTCCCTTTCATTGACATTGCTCTGTTGCAGGTGTGGTAAAACTACCATTTGTCAGATCTTTGCAGCGTTAACAAATCAGAAGCTCTATTCGGTGAATTGCCACTTGCATATGGAGACTTCAGACTTCCTGGGAGGACTGCGACCTGTCAGACAGAGGTCGAAAGACCAGGTTTGTTTTGCATCGGTAGCATTTTGGATGGTGTGACCATGGAAGCAAAAAATAGCAATTATTAATAACTTTTCACTCCTTTTTCCATTTCACAGGAGGAATCTGAGGGTTCTAGACTCTTTGAGTGGTGTGATGGACCTCTTGTTTTAGCAATGAAAGAGGAGGGTTTTTTTCTCCTTGATGAGATTTCTTTAGCTGATGATTCTGTACTAGAGCGACTAAACAGGTATGTCTTACATGTGTTAGTATTAAGTATCTTCAGTGTGTCTAATCATTATACAAACATGAGTAGGGTAAATCGGGCTTCTTTTAGGCACGTTTGTTTCCTGACCTGGCTGAGCTGCTCTCTTAATTGTGTAGTTCTTGCTGAAAGGGAGAATGACCCAAATTACTCTGGCCTTGTTCATATTTCAACTTCTGTGCCAGTTTTGTTTTTCTAATCATCATCAGTTTGATAGAGGTGATAGTTTTAACTTCAGTAATGCTTAGACAGTTTTTCCATTTGAAATTTAGTTGCAGTTTGGGGAAAAGGTAGTAAGGTTAGATAAGATGAAACTGCTTTGCTTTGCCTGAGTCCTGTTGTCTTAAGTTACCTGGCAAAGTAAAAGGTACTTTAGTTGAAAAGCAGATACATATGTTTGCTTGACATATTTTGGTACCCTGATTTTGTTGAGTTTGAATGCTTTAGTTGGTGCCATTACTTTCCATTTGGCTTTTTAGTGCTGCTACAGTCTGAGCTGCACTCAAATTGCTGTACTTGTTTCATGGACAAAAATAAGATGGTGAAAGGATTCACATTGTTCAATAGCTCATGTCCTTGGATAAAGAAATTAAGAACATAAACCATAGTTCAGCTGAAACTGTTTAAACAGTATCTGAAGACAGATTACAGCATGAGTCAAGTTGGAAAATAAAACTAAAAGTAACACCTCCAATTTACCATCTGCAACAGTAATATTTTCAAATTGTCAGTGAGCTCTTCAAAATGATACATCTTGTCAAATCCCAGAACTAAAATCTATTTATTTCCCTTTTATGTGTGACAAACCAACCCATAATCAAATAAAAAATAAACTCACATAAATTTCATTTGATTATCTACTTGCAGCAGTATCCCTCATTTTAGTCTTTTCCATTAGCCATTATACTGAGATGACAAGCAGCTACTTTTTTTCTACCATATTCAAAACCTCTGTTGCAAGCTGGTGGGGTTTTTTTCATTGTATCACTGCAGCTGCCATTCCTTTGTGAAGTTCAGTTGAGTCTTTAACAGTGATGCTAAGCAATGTCTTTCTAAAGAAGTAACAGCTCCAAGTTTACAGCTTGTAGTGTATAGTGAAGAACAGCTGACAAACCAAACAAAATCTCCCAGACCCACAAAACCCTAGTAGGGTGCTTCTCAGATGTATCGTGTGTCATCTTAGACTGGTTCATTGTCTGGACTCTTTAGCTCTTAGAATACAAATTTTTGTCACTGCTTTGTAAAGAGAGCTATGAGATGTGCTTTATTAGGTAGGTTTTTATGACAGGTGATTTGAACTGAACCTTCTCAACAAGGTTGGGTAGAGTTTCCTCCTGAACAAAATCGGAAATGCTCTCCACCAGGGAGGATGAACAGATTTTAAAAGTTGAATGTGAATTCTGAGGCAATGTAAGTTTAATCAGCTCAGTTCATGTGATTTTTCTTTTGTGACTGACCTTTTGAAGTGTGAAATGAAATTTAAAGCAAACAATTTAATCTTTTCTCTAGTGTTCTTGAAGCTGAAAAGACATTGGTACTTGCTGAAAAAGGTGGTCAAGACGATGAAGAGAACGAGGTAGAACTATTAGTTGCAGGAAAGAAATTTCGTATCCTTGCGACCATGAACCCAGGAGGTGACTTTGGGAAGAAAGAGGTAAATGTCAAAGCAACTGGAAGTACAGCATACATCTTCTGGTCATATTAACTGTTTGGGGATTGGAGGTGCAATGCAAAAATGTATCAGCAGAATGTCAAAGTAAACTTCAGACCTCTAAATACTCTAGGTAGGCTTGATACGTAGAATACTGCAAGTACAGGAAATACGGCACATGAAGCAAGTAAATCCAACTTGAGCATGGAGCGAACATCACATCCCTAAAGAACTTTCTCAAATTAAAACAATCTTGTTCTGAAGATTGTCTTTAAACAGCTTAAGGCAGGTTAAAAAACAAACTTCTAAGGATTATTGGGAGCTAGGACTAAAAGAACTAGAATCTCTTTCCCAGAAGAAGATGGGTACTCCACTGGGGATTGGAACTAGATGATTTTTAGGGTCCCTTCCAACCCAAACCTTTCCATGATTCGATGATTTAAACTGGTTTCTACAGTACAGAACAAGTCATTGTAAAGCCATGTGTTTAAAGGCCATTTGTATCTGCATTGCTTTTGTGCTAATGATTTTTGCGTGACTTACTCAACCAATGGAAGAGAGGAATTACAGACACAACTTGTAATTGAATCAAACTTCCACATGGTAGTTTACTTCTGTAAGCAAAGGGAGATTACATAGCCATTGTTTGATACATGGTTTCCTACAATTAAATGGAACTTTGGTGCTTGCAGTCCAGCTCCGTTTCTTTCCATATTCTTTTGAACTTGTTTTATCAGCCATTTCCTGCATTGAGGCCATTACTAGAAATATTAAAATTCACATTCCACAAAGTGGCCCTGTCAAAGTTAGAAGAAAAGGTCTGGGTTGGTTACTTTATTGTTTGCAAGTAGTGTGGCTACAAGGCTATTGTTTAACTGCAACCTAAGTAATAGGATTTATTTTAAGTTGAATTGTGTCGTTCTGCTTGTTTGTAGCTTTCTCCTGCATTGCGCAACAGATTTACGGAAATATGGTGTCCACAAAGCAATGGTCGTGATGATTTGATACAAATTGTGAAACACAATCTTCATCCAGGATTGTCTCTGGGTGGAATAAACCATCAAGGTGGGTATTTCTCTGTGTGTTCATAGTTGAACACGGTTAAGAGAAAATAGTTTGGAGTCTGCTAAATTTTCCCCAGATTTTGCACCACCGTGTCCCTCTTTCTTATAAGTACATGTTTCTCTGAGGACAGTTATGAAATACTTTGGGCTTTCTTCTTCCCTCATAGTTTATTATATGGTTAGCCAGAAGTAAGTTCAAGGCTGTATTTACTTCACCATCCAGGGAGTTGAGTTATCCCTAGCCCTTCACTGCCCAATCTTAGAATGAAACTAAGGTGTTGAGAGAACTGGCTCTTCATTTTCTGCCATCAGCTTCACTGTCACTATTAATGACTTACATTCAAATAAGATGACAGAACTAAAAGGATATGAAATGACGGCCCAGGCGTGAACTTACTGTTCAGTTATCCTGCGTTGTAGGATGTGGAGTACCCATCCACATTGTTCATATGTGACAGCCATACAGTGTAGTAGATATGACCAAGAAAATCATTTGGTAACCTCTGATTATTTTTTTATTTTAAACTCTCTTTTTAGGGGCCGACATAGCAGAGCTCATGATGGACTTTGTTGAATGGCTGACTAATCAAGAGTTTGGTCGCCAGTGTATTCTCAGTGTGCGAGATGTCTTGTCGTGGGTTAATTTTATGAATGTTATGGTAGAGGATGAAGAGTCAAATTCTGCCAGGGAATATAGCCACCTTTACATTTCTCCAATGATGTCTTTCATCCATGCGGCATGTTTGGTGTACATTGATGGAATAGGATCAGGTAAGTCTTTAGTGCTCATTTTGATAGCAGAAAACATGAAAGCATATATCCAAATTAGTATTTCTGAGTAGAATGCAAACAAAATGCTTTGAGACAGTGTGGAAGTCTTCTGGGAGACGTCTTCACTTCCATTTAACGATATCCTGTACTTTGTATGCCTTTTTGTATTTTAGTAGCAAGAGTTTGAATAATACATCAAGCTTAAGTGAATTAGAGGTAGTAATAATATTACAAAGGCTAGCATACAGGTTAAGAAGGCCTGTGCTTTTTATTGAGTCTTGGGAGCTGATGCGGTACTTAATTACATGATGTGATGTTATTCTGTCTCTCCCACCCCTCATGTTGGCACCTGTGGTGCTAGTCTGTATCATGTGCATAGCTCAGGATGAATCTTTGTATGTTTGGTCACCAGCCCAGCTGATAAATAGGTGAGGTGGGAGTAGGGAAGAAGTGAAAAGCCACAGGAAACTCAGGGAAAGAACACCTGGGGGAACTAAGGCAAGGAACCAGGATTATAGTGATGGTAGAAGAAAGCTTTGGAAATAAGGTGTCCTTAATTCTGTTGTTCACAGAACAATTTGTCCATTGTAAATAGCACTGGGAAGCAAAAGCAGTAACAGCAAATATAAACCTGAAACAGGGTACTGCACAAAAATGGCACATCTGAGGAAATTGAGTTTCTAAGTCATGAGATGAATGTGTCTAGTTCTGTTTGCAAAGCATGTGTAACTTTCTTATTACAGGTACAACATCCTGCTCAGCTGTTACGGCTTTATTAGCTCGTGAAGAATGCCTGAGATTCCTCTGTGAGAAAATGAGTCAGTTCCTTGTGCTGACTGATTATCAGAAGAACGAACTAAAGATTTATGACAAAACAAAGGAGAAAGAGTTTGTGTGGATGGACGACTTTATGGGAATCCACCCATTTTTTATTCCAAGAGGCAAGAAACTCTGTGGGAGTGGGTAGACATAGATTCTGTGGGTTTTATTCCAAATAGTTCTGTTATTCACTAAACCTAAGTAGGATACCTGAACCATTACAGAAGAATTTATAGTTTATTCTCAAGCCTTAGAAAAATGCCTTTTCTGCCTCCAAGTTGCAGTCAGCACACTTGATCACATTTATTAAGATGACACATTTGTTATTTACTTTTTTTTTTGACGACTGGTTAATGGACTGATTTTAGTAGACTTTTTTGGTGCAAGAAAGCTTCTTTAATTTTGAACTGTAGCTTCTGTCACTTTGCATGGTCAGAATGTCTGCTAACTTCCACTAACTAAAGCTACAGCTCCTCCTGGCCCTTGTGCACCGCGTAGGAATTGGGGATCCCGGTCACAGTGCTAAGCAGAATGGAGACTAATGCCCTGTCTTGCTGTAGCTTCTCAAGGATTTTTTGCAAAATTATTTAGTCCCTGCATTTCAGTTCCTCATGTGACAAATTAATGAAAATGGAACTAGGAAAATAGTCCTTTTTACCCTTAAAATACAGTGACGGGGCTAAAAAGTGATGGCTGAGCATTCTGGTTCATCTGTTTAGTACATGGAACTAAGTGTTCCTAATGCTAGATTAATAATTCATCTTTCAACAATCTGATAGTCATGGATTGTGTTAGTTATGCATAAAATTGTATAAGGTAGTGCTTTTTTGTAAATGTCTTAATTTCCCTCTGATGATTAACTCGCAAAAGGAAGGATCTCTTTCATACTAAACAGGTATCGAGATTTGGGAGATAAACGGTGATTAGTATCTTGTATACCTGAGCAATGCTACCTTACAGAATTCGGAGAGTGATGTCCAGTGAGCTATACTGTCTGGAATTCGGCAGATGAGCTCTGTTCTCTCTTCTCACTGGGTGTCATAATAACAAGTGCCTGTCAGTGCACTTTAAATCACTCTTCCTTCACAGAACTGGTAGTATATGGAACAGATTCATGTGGTGTTCTGTAACATGACTGAATTGCATCCTTCAATACCAAATTTTCAAGAGCTACTTTTGAGTTTCAGATCCACATGTCTGGAGGACAGATAATTTCACACACACACACACACCCTTCAGTGATAGATCTCTAGTTTGGGTCATGACTCAGGAAGTGTCAAAGTTTCATGCTGAAATACATCATATATTCATGTGGGTTTTGCACAATTCACCAGAAATGTGCAGAGGTGGGCTGACACAGGTGTGGGTCAAACGGAAAGTATGTGTGCCTGCTCTCTGAGAACGGGATGCAAGCTTCATCTCCACTGTTTGCTGCAATGTGGTCAGCAAGATCTGAACAGAGGCAGAATGATCTCCTACAGAAGCACACTGTCAGCAGCTCCAGCATAAACATTCTGGTTTAACTGTTTTCCGTTTTCCCTTTCCTTTGTTTTAGGCCCTGTTCTCCAGAGGAACAGCATAACAGATTATGCTTTAAATGCTGGGACTACAGCAGTGAATGCACAAAGACTATTAAGAGCCCTACAGCTTAACAAACCCATTTTGTTGGAAGGGTCACCAGGAGTGGGCAAGACCAGTCTCGTTGCTGCCCTGGCAAAAGCCTCAGGAAACTGTCTTGTTCGAATCAACCTGTCTGAGCAAACGGTAGAATAAAATACTACCTTTGTCACTTAGCATTTGTGGCATGGGGGAGGTTTTGTTTAACTTAAAAAGCATAGTTCCTTTTAACTTTGGCAATGAGCCTGAAATGTCAATTTTTCCTTCCTGGTCTCAAGGTAAAACCAAATGGGAAGCAGGAACCAGAAAGAGCAATGAGCTTCTGTGGGCAAATGCCAAGTCCCAGATTTTTCTGTTCTTTTCAAGCAAAGACAAGTATATCTTTGTCTGTGTTTTTCTTGGCTTCTGTAAAGTTACTTGAGAACAGCTTTAAAGCTTTTTGCTTTACTCTTCCAATTAATTTTTTTTTATCATTAAATATAGTAACTGGTCCTAACATAGAAAACTTTTTAGCATATTGCAATTACTGATTTTTTATTTATTTTTTTTTAATAGAGCTAAAATGTAGGTATTAGAATGGGAGGGAGAAAAAATGAAATAAAGTTTAAAAAGACTGTCTATGAACATCTGTGGAGTTTTGTAATTTCCACACCCCCTTTCTTTATTCCCAAAGGATGTGACAGACTTGTTTGGGACAGACTTGCCTGTTGAAGGTGGGAAGGGAGGAGAATTTGCCTGGCGTGATGGACCACTACTAGCAGCATTAAAAGCTGGACACTGGATTGTATTAGATGAGGTAAGTTCAAGTTTGGGGCATAAATAGAAGGGAATGCTCTGGAAGAGCAAAGATGATGACTTAGCATGTAGGATAAATACCTTCTTTAAGTTTCTTCTTTATTTCAGTTGATGGCTGAAATAAATTTTGCTTCTTTTTAGTTATGTGCACCTAGTGCAGCATTAAAAGTGAACATTCCACTTAAAAGAAAATTGATGTCCCTCTGTCCATTTACCCTCTTCAGGAGTGTAAAAGGCCAGCTTTGACTACACCGTTTTAGACAAGAGGAAAAGGATTGAATCCCAGCCTAAATTGAAAGGATTGAATCCCAGCCTAAATTACTGCCGAAAACCAAGGCTAGCTTTGTTTTACATTTGAAATCTTTTTGGGAAGATTGTCAACAGAAATTTTGATACACATGCTCTTATACGGATATAATTCCACCGAAATAGAAGACATTTTGCTGGGACTAGTACAGTGTGTTAGATACTGATTTAATTGAGATGAGGAAGAGTTCCATTTTGCCAGTATAAGCTATGCTGCCAGTATAAGCTATCCTGCCACCACAGCTTTGTTCGTGTACCATGTAGCAAATGTTTTTAAGCCTTATGTATACACAGAGCTCTCTTCTTGGCAGTGTGCTTTCTAATTATTGCAGAGTTCAAAATCTTAAATTCTTTAGCTGTTTATATACTATTTTTCCCTATTGTGAAGAATACCATTTGAAACAACCATTATTTTTAAATAACCCAGATTGCCTTAATTTAAAAAACAAGCAAACAAAACACTCTGTCACCAATGTATGAACATAAGTTCAGAGGAAACATCTTGAACATGCAAATTTTACAATGAAGAATTGTTTAGTTATCATGGTGAAAACACAGTACTGCTGGCAAGTGCAAATAGGAAAAGTGTTAGTTGCTCCAGTGTAGTAACAATCTAGCTGGAAGTAATAACATATGGCAGTCCTAGAATAGCAAAGAAATTGAGTTTTACCTTCTGTGTATCCCAGATTGCTAAAACTAGAGATTAAGCAGAAGTGGTTTTTTGAGCATTAATATGGTATGCTTATTTCTTTCCTCAGCTGAATCTGGCTTCTCAGTCTGTATTAGAGGGGCTGAATGCCTGCTTTGACCACAGAGCAGAGATTTATGTTCCAGAACTGGGAATGAATTTTCATGTACAGCACAAGATGACTAAGATTTTTGGATGCCAGAACCCATACAGACAAGGAGGTGGAAGAAAGGGTCTGCCTAAGTCCTTTCTTAATAGATTTACACAGGCAAGCTTATTTGTTTGGCTTAACCTATGTCATGAACCTGTCTTGTAGTTTTCTGACTATATCAACATTTTGCTTGTCCTTGATTCTACAGGTCTTTGTTGATCCACTGTCATCAGAAGATATGGAGTTTATTGGGAATACGCTGTTTCCTGCTATTGATAGGAATATTATTGCTAAAATGGTTGCTTTCAATAACAAGGTAAACACATATTTTAATTTCTTTTGTATAGAAGTAGGCAGAGAGCAGTAAGGTTAAAAAACTGAGTCTCATGTTATGTTTCGAAGTACTTGTATAAAGAAGTGCATGGATAAAAGAGAAATGTAAGTATATACAGATGAAAGTAAAGAGCAGCACTAATACCCCCCTGAATTCTTATACCACTATAATCAGATACTGGGTTGATAACTGAAGGGTTGTTATTTTTCACTTAAGATAAAATGCCTGTATCTGTAAAAGGCTTTGTTCTACAAAAGGTAGAAACAATTGTGGTTTGGTAGCTTGGTAAATTGAGTTGAGAAAATAATGGTTTTCCACACATATGGATTATTCTTGAAGGACAACCAAGAGAAGCTATATCTTAACAAGAACTACAATATCTGCATCCCTTTCTGGCCTGAAGTTTTAATCTGGTCTTTATTATGGGATGTTGTTAGTGAAAGCAGCATCTGACCTTTACAGAAGTTTCTGCTTATAAGGATGCGGAATTCTTCTGGGACACTGAGACACCAGTAAAAGGAAAATATTTTGTTCTAGGATTTATCTATGCAAAGGATTCAGAGATGCTTAGATTTAAAATTTTGCTGATATAAACCAACAAGCATTAATTGCAGGGCATCAGCTTACTAGCTATTTTGTGAAAAGTGCAGGATATAAAAATCTCAGTAAGAAATTTGTTTATGGTCATGTCTGAAACTGTGTTTAATCTTTATGTTAAGAGAAAGTATTCTGTGGCCTTACATGAAATCTTTTTTTGCTAGTATCTTGCTGAATGCTCATTTATAGTGTGCAAGAGTTAAAAGGAAAATTGAGCTTAGTGTTAAAGAATTAATAGAAGAGAGACAAACCAAATGAAGCTTTAGTTCCTGACACTTGGAGAAGTGAATACAGCTTGCTCTTCCTATTGTCCTCTGTCTTCTAAGCAGTGACAAAGGGAAAAGTTCAGCTGAATTTTTAAAAACATTGAAGATCAGAACATGGGTGGAATAAAAGCCTTTTTTTAATTGCCACTTATTCTAGATTGAGAAAGAAGTAATGACTGAAAAAAAGTGGGGACAGAAAGGAGGACCCTGGGAGTTCAATTTACGTGATCTTTTCCGCTGGTGCCAGCTTATACTTGTTGACCAGTCACCGGGATGTTACGATCCAGGCCAGCATGTGTTCTTGGTATATGGAGAAAGAATGAGAACCAGGGAAGACAAAGAAAAGGTGAGCTGTGTGTTCTCCTTCTTTGTTCTTCAGATTGTCAGGAATTATTTCTAGAAATACAGGTGTAAGTTGGAATATGCCTTGCAATTCATTCATAGACATTTACCTCTTGCAAAAGAAAACTATTTTGGGGGGGCATTTTGATGTTTAATATAGGTACCTGCTCCCTTTGACATTTGAAATATCAGTTTAATTACTTACTAGTATAAAAGTGGAAAGCTGGTGTAAATGAAGGCAAAGAAGAATAACAAAGGACTTAAAAGGAGCAAAACACAATATTCTTGTGTATTTCTGTATTAAATAATAAGGTTCTCACAGAAGCAGCATGATTTGTGTGCATCTTTGTAAGGAAAGAGAATAGTGAGGGAGCAGAAGAATAGCACTGAGATGTGGAGAGACTATTAAAATTATGGTTAAAAAGCATTTATGTCAGTACAGTAAATAAAAACAATGTCCTGTAATTCTGCCCTTCTCTGCCAGCATTTCTAAATTGTTCTGTCTTGGATTTCTTGTATTGATTTTTATTTATCTGTCATTTCTTTCACCTGCCTGTCAAATTGCTATCTTCATTCTGTTAAACTCACTGTTTAAGTTTCCTCTAACAAAACACACTCACTACAGTTGTTATTCCATCTTTGCCACTTTTTTATCCTTCTCTTGCCTAGAAAACATTTGCTTTTGTTTAATTTCACAACATTTAAATGGTATTCAAGTCAATCAGATTGTAGGACTGAAGTTACTGACTGTATGTGACTAGGTATTTTTCTTGTGGGTTTACTCTCCTCCTCCTGTGGTAATAATATATTTTTGTGTGTTATCAAAGAGCTTATTTACAGACTGACTTCTTTCCCAGTATGAAGTTGGAGAAGCAGTACTTCGTAGTATTTCAAGTCTCAGGAAAGTGTGGTTATTGAAGTGGTTGCTGTGGGCACCTCACACTCACTGTAATGGCTTGGTGCACTTGGAATGAAATGACACCTGTGGTTAAACTGTGGTAGTTACTAGCACAAGGCTCTGGAGCTGAGAGGGAAGGCTACTTTAGAAGTAAATCTTTAGAAGAATAGACAATTTCAGACTGATAAGTCTCTTTTTTTTTCTCTTTGAACTGTTTTAGGTTATATCTGTATTTAGAGACATTTTTGGCCAGGAGGCTGATGTATATACAGGGACCAGAGAGTTTCACATCACTCCGTATAATGTTCAGGTAAGCTGATGATAAAAGGTTTTGTGTGGAGAGAGAAGGAAGTGACTTGTGCATCTCAGCTCCAATTTGCCTTTGAGTGCCCACCCACGTGTCTCTCATTCCTTCCAGATCGGTTATTCAGTTCTTTCTCGTGGCAACTATATTCCTTGTCCTGGCAGAAATCTGTCACTTCTGCACCATTCCCTACAATCCCTCGAGTCCATAATGAAATGTGTGCACATGAGCTGGATGGTGATCCTGGTGGGCCCCGCAGCTGTTGGCAAAACCAGTCTTGTTGAGCTGCTGGCCCATCTGACTGGCCATCGACTAAAAATCATGGCAATGAACAGTGCGATGGATACAACCGAACTCCTGGGCGGATTTGAGCAGGTAAATACTGTTTGGTAATACAGCACAAGTTCCTCTTCATACCTGACAGTGGCTAGTCCACTGTGATCTTGTGTGTGAGCACCAAATGGAGCTTTAGACACTATGGTCTTCTGGATGAACTAACTCCATAATGACATGTTTGCAGGTTGATATCAATAGGCCATGGCAGCACCTGTTGGAAAAAGTGGAGAATGCTGTGAGCATGCTAGTAAGGGACAGCCTTCTCCTAACAGAAATTTGTGCAGATGATGCTGAACTTGTGCTGCGTGCTTGGAGCAATTTCATCCTGAACTACAAACCCAAATCTCTGGGTGAAGGAGGTAGAAGTGTTACAGCAGAATTAGTGAGCAAACTGGAGGGAATACTTGTACTCACCCAGCGACTAAACAACAAGATAAACTCTTACTCAAAGGCAGGTATGTATGTTGAACAGTTGGAAGTAAGACTGTGTGTTCCTCTGAAGAATGTGAGAGAAATATAGAAATCTGCAGTTAAAGCCTGAGAAAATGGGGGGTGGTAGGGAGTTGTAGGTTTTTGTGTAATGCTTCATACTACCTCATTCTTAAAGTACAGTGTAGCTCCTGAAAAAGTTACACTGGGGGGTAATTCTTTAGGATTATTTTTTGTGTGGATCCACCTGGTAGTGATCGGTAGTCCACAAGGAAATTCTGTACTGAACTACTCGACATATGATGGTCTTATGAGCTCTTATTTTGGATTTCTAAGAATGGAATTTGGATGTTCTAGTCTTGCATTTATTCTCTTAAGCATTGATCAGCTGAGCTTTACAAATATTAGCGGAATGAGTTGGTTTTTCTTATTTTTTCTTTGTAAATCATTGATTAAATATGTCATTAAGATCCATCGAGCTTCATCTAATGGGAGAGAATGGATGAACAGTGTCAGTCTAATTTATATTCCTCTGTGCTTGCAAACCACCATGGTCCTCATGGTTTTGCCCATGGGAAGCTCCATAAAGAGTTGGAACCTGTGCTGTTGCGGTCCCCTAAAAAGTAGGGAGCGCACGTGTTTGTTAACAAAGTAACTATTATTTTTCCTGAATGGATCAGGACGCTACCTCAGTAATGTTAAGATCTACTTCCTTTCAGAGTTTGCTCACCTGGTAGAAGAGTTTCGACATCTCAAACTGCAGCAGGCCCAGGCTGCTGACCATCACAGCCATGGCACTTTTGAGTGGGTTGATGGGATGTTGGTTCAGGCCCTGCAGTCGGGCGACTGGCTGTTGATGGACAACGTTAATTTCTGCAAGTAAGAGATTTTAGTGGTCTTGTTTCCTTGAGTAAATCTCTTGACCTGCCTAACTGACTTTGCCTCTTACTGTATAGTTCACAACTGAAGTTTTTGCATTTGAATTCAATAAGTAGAAGCAGTAACATGTTTTCTGGAAGCATCTTCCTTAGAAAGCTTAGCAGTTGATTGTTTTCCTGTTACCTTATAATTAGCTGTTTGGCTTTTTGTGTAAGACTGATACCATTTTGATTTCAGGCTAGAAAGAGTTGAAATTGTTACCTTTTTATAACTGTACACATTTATTTTGAATATAGCCCTTCTGTGCTGGACCGCTTGAATGCGTTACTTGAACCGGGAGGCGTTCTGACCATGAGTGAGAGAGGTGTGATAGATGGCACAATTCCTACAATAGCTCCTCACCCAAACTTCAGGTGCTTGTCATTTCTGCTCTTTTGGTTTTGCCTCTTTTCTTTTCTCCTACCAAATAGTAATTAAAAAAAAAAAATGTTAGCAGTGAGCCAGTCTTTGGGTGTTTTGAATGCTCTTCAGTTTGCCATATACTTACTGTCTATCAAGAAATAAAATGGCACTGTGATAGAGCAGGTGATAGAGAACTTAAGAAACTTGGCTTTGTATCCCTGTTGCATCACAGACTGTTACACTGGGGATTTCATAACTGTATACCTTGATTATTTCTAATTTAAGATCTCAGCATTTCCCTATCTCACTGTAATGAAGCTGAAAGATCTATATCTTGAAAATGGTGAAGTATTCAGTTATATTGCTCATGAAAGCTGGTGCTTGGACATAATAACTTTCTTCCCAGCTTTTTCCATCCCATCCATAAATGTTGAGTTCCCCGAAGTGACAAATCTTAAAAGATAACCACAGCACCCCACAAAAAAACAAAACAAACACCCACTTCGCCCCCAAAAAACACAAACAAAACAAAAAAACGACCATCATCAACAAAAAAATGACCATCATCAACAAAACCAAACCACAAACCTAAACAAACAAAACACCAGAACAACAACAGAAAAAAAAAAACAAACCCACAACAAAACGAAACCAAACACTATTCTCTCAGACCTGAAGTAGACTCTGGGGAAGATGGGAGGAGAACATACAGAGTATACAGTATAATTCCTACCTTTTTTAAATTCATGAAAATAGTATTGGGACTGATATGCTGATCTTTAACTTTGCAGCAACCTGTTTTTACTGTATTGTATCTCAGAAGCTTGTTTTTTTTTTTTTCTCCTCCTTGCTTTTGAAAGATGTCTACTGATAGTATTAACTACTTGGTTGCTGGATACTTCAGTCTTTAAGTAGTGTAGACTTATCTGAAGGTGTTGCTAAGATTTCTAAAAGTTGGCTTTATAGCTCAGAATTGTAGTTTAACTTTTTTTTTTGTCAGTAGGCAAATAGTAAAGTAGACATAGCTCAGATATAACTGAGTCAAAAATCATGCAACGTATCTGTGGATAATTTCAAGGTATAATTATTCATATAGATTTCTCATTTAAATTAAGTATATGTCTCTGACTTTCTAGATATCAGTGTCCCCATTTTTCTGAAGATGAATTTACTTTATAGAAGAGCAGCTTTAGTCATTCCAGAGTGATAGTTTTTAAAGCCCCGAGTTACATTTTAAGAATGGTAGGCAATTGGGCTAGATAATCTTTGTAGGTCCCTTCCAAAGGAATTGTTCTATTCTAATATCCCACAGGCTTTTCCTTTCTATGGATCCAGTTCATGGGGAAATATCCAGAGCCATGCGGAACCGTGGGATTGAAATTTACATTCCCGGGGAGAATGATGGAAATGTATTTGACAATCTGGATTTGAAGTTACTCCTGCATGGCGTGGGTTTAGTGGGAGATAGTGTCTGTGAGGCACTTCTGGCTGTGCATTCAGAAGCCAAAGCAGCAGTAGCAGGTAAACAAAAAAAAGTCTGTTCAGTATTTGTTAACAACTTGTGCTCACTGCATATGTTTGAATTAAGAATTAAGTCTTTAATATTAAAGCTTGGTTATTTTATTGTGTTTTATCCCAATATAAGTAAAGGCATAAAAGTATCATCGGGTTGTTTATTGTGTTCTCAGAAGTAGACCCAAATCACAAAAAGATGGCAACAAGTACTTTGTAAGGAGACAGCAGATGCTGGCAAGTGTCAGTTGCCTATTGCTATAGGGAAGACCATATATTCTAAGTGAAAAATCAGCAAAATAGAGGGTTTGTGTAAGGCCTATTTGATTTACTCTTTGGAGCAAGATGTCACTGAGTTTCATTCATTTCAGCTGCCTGATGTCTTATTTTAAGCTGGTTACCTGTTATTTGCAGTCTTGTCATTCAATTTTCAGGACCCAGTACGATTCATTTGTTTTGAATCTTCCTTAGAGCCTAGGGTGATGTTTGTCCTCGGGGGGTTGAAGGGCTGACAATTACTAAACATTCATACCCCCTAAACGCTGTGTATCTTTCAGGTTCTGTGTCATCCTTGTCGACTTTGCTTCAGGCTGCTGTGTTAATTGTACAGCAGATACAGAGAGGCCTTGGATTAGCAAAGTCTTTTTACAGAGCCTGTTGGGAAGTTTACGGCCACTCACAACAACTGCAGATTAACCAAAAGGTAAAAGTCTTGTATTAGAAAATTTTCTTACATCATCTAGACATGTGAAAAATACCTTTTCATGAGGCAAGTATTTGAGATTCCCTGTTTCCAAAGTTCCTGAGGAAGCGGTTGATAAAGATGGTGCTCTTGGAGAGATGAGCCAAACAATTTTAAATATCCTTTTAGGCATCGGTCAAGTGATGAAGAAGGAGGGGTTAAGTGACACTGGGACACTTTCTGTACCTTTTAGGCTATGAGCAGTTTTTGGCTCCAGTGTAAGCAGTGCAGTTCTCCATGTACCTTATCCTAATAGGTCAGCTGAAGCTCCGGAAGGTGAGTTTCTTTAGGATTGAATGGTGAAGTATGGTGAATTTCAGCTGTCATCTGTCCTTTCATGACATATTTTCTCAGCCTAGTGGCATGCTACTGGAGACAGAGGACAGATAAGTGAGAGCTGCATAAAGACTGTCAGTCTGGGATGTGCTTATTGAGATACTCTCTGGGGGATAAATTTGGTTTGTCAAACATTTTGTAGATAGTGGGTCACTCTTGCGGCATAAGGAGACAGAATTTCCCAGCTGGACTCTTCAACAGCTTCAGCTGAGACTTTGGGATTTTAATACTGATGAATCTGTAGCCTAAAACACTGTATGCACTGTCATCTGGAGATAGCAATGTTCACTTCCCATTTTAAACTGTCCAGCATGTTATTTCACTTGTGGTTGGAATGTTTTGATACAAGAGTTCCCTGAGCTATTATACTTGAATACATATCTGCAATTCTAAACAGCTTTTTGGTTGTTTGTTGCAGCTTGTGTTAGAGCTGGTTAAGAAGCATGCTTCATCTCTGTCTTCCCATGAAGCCTGGGCTGACTCCTTGCTAGCAATGGGACTGTGGCCAGACTCGCTGCCTACAGGTCTGTTTGCAGCTGAAGACTCTCTTCTTTCGACAGTCCAGAGTGATGCACAGGTTCTCATGTATTGTCTGAATAGGCTGAACCTGAAAAACTGCAGGTAGGCGAGAACTACTTTTTGACAAATAAATGAGTAAGAAGTTAAATATGTGTGAAATACTGGTGCCATGTCATTGTTCCCTTCGAAACTTTGTCTTGAGCAAATGGTGTGGGTAGAAACTGGTCGTCATCCACTGTAATCGAGACTGCTGTTACGTTTCAGTGCAACCACTGCAAATACAAGTTCAATTATTTACTGATTTATTCTTCAGTCCAAAATACTTGACTATTTTCAGTCTTCAATAAGTATATTTGGCCTATTTTGAGTCGAGTTAGGAGTAGGTATTTATCACAAAATGTGAAAGCAAACACTGGGTTTATGAGATAATAAGAGCCAACCCCCCAGATGTCTTAATTCAGTTTCCCTCTGAGCTTTAATAAAAAGGAGTATTTAATTAATCTTAAATATACTAATGATCCTCTGTACTTCCTGCTTTCACATAAACAATTATTAGTCAGTTATTTTAGGTCCAGTAGCTTCAGGTGAGAAAACAAATTTCCTTTTAAAGAGCTGTCTGAATGAAGTGTCACGTGCAGGGGCCATATGCAAGAGCTCTTGTGCACTGCAACTGTTAATTTCACAACACTGGTGTCAAATCTTCCTGCCTGCTTTGTTTAGTCATCTACTGTGGACAGGTACTATGATTTGCTTCAGTGAAAGAACATGCTGTAGAATTTTATTAAGATAAAATATTGAAATTGTAAAACCTTAGCAATGTCTTTTTTTTTTAAAAAAAATCAGTGACACTTCTTCCTTTGTCTTTATCTTACCTTTGCATATCATTCTGGTGCTTGAATCAGGTCTGAATTCTCAGTGAAGCACTGCATATTCACTTCTGGCACTGCATAACTTTTTGGCAATAGTGAGTTCATAGTAGTAGACACCCCCAACTGAAGTTGGAAACTGGCTTTAAACCTAAATAAAGAGGAGAGATTATTGCTCTGCTGCCTTCATCTTGCCTGAAGATGGTTGCATGCTAATTAGCTTGACTTGCAAAATATATTCTATCCTGGAATTGGCAGCTGAAGTCCTGATTGCTGGATTCCACTTCTTTGTGTTTCAGGACACTACCGCTGACGCTGCAAGATCTTCAAAAAATTATGCAGTCCACTAATCCAGAGAGTCTCAAATTCAGTGCTGTTGAGATAGATGCCAACTGGATGGATAAAATGGAAGTTCTCCAGGCTTCAGTGAAATTTTTCATAGAAAAGGCAACCAATCAGGATTGGGCACTGAGAGTTAAATGGCTTAATTCCTTAGCCAAAAATCTTCCCCAGGTGCTTGGTATGTAATTATTTAATGTTATCTTTTGACTAATGGCTGATTTATTACATTTTTATTATTACATTTTTCACAAATCTCAAGTCCTCTGTGAAAACATTTAAGCCATCTGATATGAAAGTTCTCAACTTATCTACACTAAATCAAGGGCGTTAAGGCTCCAGGGAGATTCAGAAACAGGTTGTGCATATTAGGGACAACAGGAGACTTTGGGCTATGCATTGCCTTTTATTATTCAAGCACACATGTAACTTGTACTGCTTCAGAATTGGCTATTTTTGGATACCTCTTGATCTGTGTAAGATAATGTGGCTTTCTCTTCACTATGCCTTTGTTTTTATAGTGATAGTAAAAGCAATAAAATGCCTTCTGTTTATTTGGTGTTAAAATACAAACGGTTAGAAAGCCAGGAAACTACAGAATTGTGATTTCCTGAAGCTGTGTTGCTTGAATATTCAGCATAGCATCTGAGATGAGGTATTAATTGCTTGATTACATTAAATGCATTAAACTTGTGGAGAACATAGGCATTAGTCCAAGTAATTCACACACTTAGGTGCGTTGTGTGATGCAAAATCTCAGATTGCATTGTCCCAACATGAATAAGATCGCTCCCCAGTGATTTTGCTGCCTTTCCAAGCAGACGTGTGTATAAACTAGAAAATATCTAGGAAGTTACTTTAATGACAGGTATGTTTTTATGGGAAATTGGGGGGGGGGTGTGTGTATTGTTTGGTTGGGGTTTTTTTGTTTGCTCGTTTTGGGTTGTTTTGTTTTTGTATTGGATTTTTGGTGGTGGTGGTTTGTTGGTTGGTTGGGTTTTGGTTGGTTGGTTTTGGTTGGTTGGTTTTTTTTTTTGTTTCTTTGTTCTGGGGATTGTTGTGGGGTTTTTTTTGTTTGTTTGTTTAACTGGGATTGGAAAAAAAATGGACCTGTAAGGGAAAGATTTGAAGGTAAAAACTCATGGATTTTCACCAACCATATTTTTAATAACGCATATGAAGTATCACTGGTTTAATGGGAACTATTTACTAGATTTATTTCTTTGGCCATGATATTCTGACTGCTTTTATTACCTGTTGGAGCTATTGCAAAACAAGAGCAACCAGCATGTCCAGAGTGCATGCACAGATGGGATTCAGTCTGCTTGTGCTGGCTCAGTTGAAGGTTTATTTATATGTACTAAATGCTCTGTCCTTTACACCTATGTTCTCCCCTTCAGCTACAGATGCAGTGAGGATTCAGCTGGAAGCAGGTGCTGTGGCCCTTGGTAGTTTCTATGCCAGTTCCCTCTCATCTGGAGTCAGTAACATGATCAAGTTGCTCCAGCCAACTATGACAGGTACTTCTGAAAAATATTGATGTAGGATATTGGTGCTTCCTTTATTCGTTGTCTGTACACACTGCAACTCTTCTAAGGAAATGTATGTAATAAAACAAAGGCTAAATTCTAACTATGCATTGCTTTTGTTGCAAAAGAAATAGCAACAAAGCCATTCTTGCTGTCTAGAACAGCAAATAGGGCAATTAAAGGCATTCATCCCATGCAAATTAGGTATGAGTCCTCTGACTGAGTCCTGACTGTGTGTCTGACCCAGGTGTATTCCTACAGCTTGGATTTTAAGCAATGTTCTTAAGAGTGATAGATATACCTACTGCCTTTCTGAGTGTATGGCTTAGGCATCCTGGGTTTTTCCTAGCATTTATTGTGTTGGCCCATTTGAACCCTATATTAAGGCCTATAATTTTCTCCCCTCAGTGTTTTACAGGGAACTCAGGCTTGTGGTTTCCTTTCCAAGCTTGTTAGGTGTATGTACAGTGACACTGGACCCTTTATGGATGGTTCTGTGTATCTTGACTGGACTGTGAAGGAAAAGGAGTTGAACCTGAATTCCCAGGCTGTATTTTTGGGTATTCTGACCACTGGTTAATTAACTGTCACTGTTGAGTTTTACAGAACCTGCAATCAACTTAGCTTTTCTGTTTGGATATCTGGAGTAAGGGAGTCTCCCTTCCTGTTAGGCTTCCTTCTCTCTTTACCTAATGTTTTTGTGTGGGCAGGGAGATCAAGGAAAATCTTCCACTGAATAATGTCAAACTGTCATGTCTTGCCTTGTCTGCCTTCCCAGATGAACATGTGATGCCTCTGGACCCAAGATGGAATATGCAGTTTTTGGATATCATTAGAAATTCTATGAACTTTGATACAGAAATGGAACACACAGATCAACTTCTAATCCTTTTAAAGTCTGTGGCAAATCGGTGGGTTACAAAGAGAAGCTTGTGAACTTGCCTGATGACTGCAGTTGGTGGTGTATAAATACTTGTGGTATCTGCCAAGTATGTTTTTAGGTTTTGATAGATGTGATCTGAAAATGTAGGCAGCGGTTTCATAGAGGTATTTAAATTCTTTGCTCCTGTTTTCTTTAGATACAGACTAAAGCTGTTCACTTAATAATACAGAGCAGAGCTCTGAGCATTCCATGTAGGCTGAATTACTTCAAGGACAAACCAGAAATGTAGAATAAAGCACAAGAGGCAGAAGCGGCAGTGTGAAATCTCTGACACAAAACTCAAATAGTTGCCCCGCTTTTGTTTGTGTACTGCTTTTCCTAGTAAGAGCAAAAAGTACACAGATTTTGCGGTTACGGTACAAGGAAGCAGCTGCTCACATATCCCGTAAGTGGTGGTGTTGCACTGGCTTAGTAGCTCACTACTTTTTCCTTCCTGGTGATTACTAAAGTCAGGAATCTGGTTTTTGTGAAGCTTGCTTCTGTAGGAACCATGTTCAAGTGATCAGTTACGCTGCACTGATGATTCTTTCACAATACAATGAAATATCAAATGTCACTTTGTAGTTCACTAGCCTTGTAAGGCAGAGGCTTTAAAATGGCACTGAATTTCTAACTTTATTTTTCTTTCAGGGCAGTATTATTTCTTGACCGAGAAAAAAGAAGCTACACTGAGAAGAATTTGATTGCCACCAAGAAGCCAAGAAATAGCGTCTTAAGAATGTCTCTAGATTTCCACAAAGGTGGGTTGATATCAGTGTTCCTTTTGGTCTGTGGTCAGTTTGAAATGTGGTTAATTTGCACTGTTATGTGTACTTCAAACATAGTGTTTTCTGAATGTGAAAAGGAAGATTTTGTGAATGTAAAGCAGCCGGATGTGTACTAACATGATACATGACACATTCTTAAATGAGAGATATCTTATGCTACAGCATCTATGTCCAGCCTCTACTAGGCAGTGAGTGCATTTCATTTCTCTCTTAATTACCTGAACTTGAGGCAGATAGTGGAGAGAAATTGGAATTGCATTTTGTTTTTAGCTAGTAAGAATAGCCAGCTTCTTCAGTTGTGCTCTTGTTGTAATCCTCTTTCTCTTGCTCTGTGTAAATAGGATATTTTCAAGGCATTTTCCTCCAACCATGCAGAAGAACTAGTGATCAGAAATGGACCCTTACTTGTCACATGTGGCTGGAACATTCAGTCCCTTTCTTTCTCTCTTCCCTAAACTTCAGATCCAGGAAGTCACAACTGCCTTCCTCATGCAATTGTGGTCAACCTTGCTGCTTTCTTTGAACTCTGGGATGCGTTTGCATTTCATTGGGTGGAGTCTACTCAGGTGGCCTTAAGTGATGATGACATGTATGATGTGAGTAGACTTTGTGTGGTACATTTATGGAAGTTGTGTGAAATTAGCATGCAGAACACTATTTTTAGTTTCAGGGACTATGACTTAAACCACAGTGTTTCTGTAGGTATTCAGAATATGCCTGACACCAGACGAGTTATCATGTTTGTTTCAGTGGCTGTATTTGTCTTCTCATTTCTTCTGTGGGGAATGTGGGTTTTCAGCCTGCAGATACTCAGGGTGGGAATTATTTTACTTAAATGTACACACCAGTGACAGATATCCATAGAATTGCCTGATTCTCTCCAGTAATGATAAAGGAAGTATCCACAGCCATCTTGGAGAGATATCCCAACCTGTATGGTTGACATGCATGTCACAGGGGTGTTTCACTTCTCCCTCACCCTTTTTAGACTATGAAGATCATTTTGCTGGAATCTGATAATGACATAGTTTACTTTATGCAGGGATTACTTGGTTTTGACTTGTGTATTTCCACCTGCCAGCAGAGCCCTGCAGTAGAATCACAGAATGGTTTGGGTTGGAAAGAACCTTAAAGATCTTCTAGTCCAAACCTCCTGCCCTGGGCAGGGACACCTCCCACTAAACCAGGTTGCTCAAGGCCCCATCCAAGTTTTAGATCACTTTAGAAAACACATAGCTGAGTGCGAGTTGTGCACCTCTGAGCACAGAGCATCACATGATTCTGAATAAATAGAAGTGACAGGGTTTTCACTTTTTCTCCTGCTTGAAGTACAAAGTGTTGCGTGGCACACAGGCCTTGGCAATGGGAAAACCATAACCTTGTTGGCTTCTTGTTAGATTTTATACTGTTTGCTGTGGCGTGACCGCTTCTGGGCAATCTCTGACACTGTGATGGTGGATTCACCAGGGTTGTCACTTCTGTCTCTGCACTGGCACTGGGTTATGAAGCATCTCATTGACAGAATTCCTCAGATGCTTATTGGATCGGACCAACACAAGTGAGTGGCTTTGATTTGTGTTTCTCCTAAATGGTTGTATAAATAACACTTTTGTTAAAGTTAAGTGTTAAAGCTAATTAACTTTCTGTGCTGTTAATGTCCGAGTTGTGTTCCGTTAGTAATGCAAGTGCCATGTATTATGTAGCTGTTCCTTTTTAAAATTTAGGTTTCTTAGCATTGGACTTTTTGCCCAAATATCATTGAGAATTTTTACCTTTTTTCTTTCTGTACTTTTAAGTTAGGTTGCCCCTTTAGTGGGAGGTGAAGAGACTGGACTTGCCTTTCCTTCCTTGTGTGTCATTTTGCCTTTTTTCTCAAATGCTGAGTTAACTGGGGGTTTTGTTTGTTTTTACTACCCAAGAGTTTCCAAAGAAATTCAGTCTGTTACACAGCAGATTCAGAGCTGCTTGGCCAATCCTTCTGATAGTTTTGTCAACATGAAGATGTTACAGAAGTCTCTAGGAAGACCGCTTCCTTATAAGGTATTTGCAAAAGATTTGTATTTCCAACAGTGTCCAAATATGCTTTAAAATAATCATAGGGATTTGTAGCACTTGCTTTCCAGGCTAGCAAAAATCCATTCCTTTTGAACTTGTTAGGTTAATTTAAAACCAGAATTTCAGCAGGTGTTAATGTGCATATTATTTTTTTGGTGAAATACAGTAGGAATTCCACCTGGATAACCAATATTAATTATGCTTTGTGTAGATAGCAGTTATTAGAGTGGTGGACAAATATAAACGTATTCCTGCTTGCTTAGTTCTGGAGACTTGTGGATACCAGCATGCCACTTGCTAAGTGAGCATATGTGTATATAGAATAGACTATGGTTTTCCTTCTATACAGCATAGGATGGGGCTGCCTTATACCTTATGAAGACAAAACCTCTGAGCATTGACAGTCGGATTTTCCTTACATTATTTCACCAATTGGTGTCATTCAATAAAAAGTATTACAGTAAATTTTTCTAAACAAAATAAATCCCTTTAAAAGCAGGGAAGAAGTAGCTGTGTAGGTTGCTCCTATTGGTAGTTAGTAATTTGACCTAGGTATTTATGGCCTTATCTCTCAAAGATACCCAGCTGTTCAAAAATGCGTGTAGTTACTTTGTGGGACTTTAAAGAATATTCAGTGCTTACTGAGAATTTTGGGAGGGTTTTCCTAGGCATCCAAATGTAGTTAAATCACAGGTGTAAAATGCCAATTTAAGTGACAGTAGCTTCTGGTGTTTTTTAAACAATCTGTGTATTTATTGCACTTAGTTTAGGTAGGTTGCCACATTTTGAGTTATTGTTTGTCTGCGTAATCTATATAGTTTCTTTATGAATGTGGCAAAACAAAACTTGGAGGAATTGTGGCCAGTTATTTCAGTTCCTGGTTTCCTGCTGTATTGAGTAGGGCTATGAAAGAATTAAGTTGTTGTGTAAATTGGTGTATATATATATTTGTACTTCAGTTATGTGCATGTGAATTTGAAATGTTAGTTCTGACTGCAGTCACGGATCTTCTTTGTTGTTTTATTAGTGCTGCTGAAATATTGCTGCTTGTTCAAAAATCCTTTTTCTATTTCTAGGATAAACTAGGCATGGAATGTTATTCTCAGTTAAGAGCTCTCAGCAAACCACTTAACATCTTAGAGCTGAGATTGGTTTTTGGAGAAAGTAGATGGCAGGAAAGAATGCACTGTCTTAAAATTGTTGCCACTGGATGGAAGGTGAAGAAAGCATTGCTGCAAGCTGATGGCCTGATAATTAGAGCAAATCATTCAGAAGATGTTAATCTGGGTAGGTAATGCTTTTGAAGAGCCTCACGGGATGTTTTCTTCCCTCTCCATTCTTTTTCTATATAAATGGAAAGTATGTGAAATGATCACTGGCAAGAAATACAGTACATGCACTTACGTGCCTCTTACACTCTGTCATACAGGTCAACTAAAGATTTTTTTGAAAGCTGTACATTCGCAACTGAGAGCAGAAGGAGTGATGTGTAGTCATTCAGAAGAAAGGTTTACTGAAGACACTGTCTCCCACCAGTTAGACCCTGCCTTGTTAAACCAGCTCTGCAGTCGGGTTCAGCTGTGGCCTGCAATGGAATACATTGGCCTGCTTTGGCAGTACAAGCTGACAGCAGATTATCTGGCCAAAGCTTGTGCAAGAAGGTAGGAGAAAGAAATCCTGTAATCCTTTCATGAGATTCAGAATTACAAGCTGAAAGCTGTAACTTGGGTACTTTGCATTTTTATGTAAATCTGTGTGTATCTACATAGTACATAGATATTAATATCTATATGTCTGTGTGCATATGCTTATATATGTATGTGGTGCACACATATGCTTATATATATTTAGGTATAGAAATGCATATTCACTCCTTGTCTGCATGCAGAAGTGCCCTTGGGTAGCTACAAAAATTATCAGCAAAGGCAGTAGTGTAGTGTTACATTGAGGAAGAAGTTGTATTTTCTAACTTACTTGATTGATGCAAATATCACAGAATCATCGAATGGTAGGGGTTGGAAGGGACCCCTGGAGCTCATAGAGTTCAACCCACCTGTGCATGCGGGAACACCCAGGGCAGGCCACACAGGAACAGATCCAGATGGGTCTTGAGAGTCTCTAGAGGAGACCCCACAAAGTCTCTGGGCAGCCTGTTAATAAATAGGTATGTTGATGTCCAAGCCCCTTGGAGTAAACACATGGGGCTCCAGAAATTACTTTATTAATCTCAGAATGGGTTATAGGTGGAGGAAAACTAAATGGTACATTGAAAATACATTGTATTTACCTTTTGATGAAGAGTCCTTCATAACAGGAATTGACATGAAGATTTTTAATGCTGTGTTGCTGGGGGCTACCACGTAAAGACTGAGTTAGACCACCTGAAGATGGAGAAAGTACAGTAGCATCCTAGCTTCTTTTTGTGGAACTACACACATAAGGCTGTAATTCAATTTAACATTAATAATTTAAGAAGTGTTAGTGTTGTTTTAGGGGGGCAAGTGTATTGCTTATTTGATTCTTTTACTGTTCTGTAAAAAAGAGCTCTCCCCCTGTGGATCTCAGTGAAAGCAACTTTTTTTGCAGTGAGACTCCTAGAATCACTGATACACTCTTGGGTTCAGTAAAGTTCTGATTTTCACAGCAACTGTAAAGTTGGAAGACAGTTTGCTTCCCAATGTTTTGTGTGTTTTGCTGAACATGTAGACAGACTATAGCTATAGATGACACTTCCCCCTTTCGTTGTATTTAGGTTTTGCCAGATTTGAAGGATGCGAGTGTTCTACTTGAGTGCCTGTTCTTGTCCAATGTTTAAAATGCTGTCATTTTAACCTTTCAAGGGGTCTTTACTATTGTGACTCTGTCCGCCATTATCAATTTGTTTTACTCTCCAAATGATTTATTTCATATGCTTTGCTTAAGCATTACTCAGGTTGCATTGTTTTTACCTGTTACAGGGAGAGCCGCAGTCAAGAACTAGGCATATGTTCAGATCTAGTTCAGCTTACAGCTTTTTCTCTGAAGTTGACACCAGCTGCTTCTCACCAGCTCTCTGGGCTGTGGCACTTGCTGCACCTTAATGAAGTAAGAACAAATTTTAGTTTAATTAATCTTGCAGAAATTTTCAACAGAATCTGCAAAATAAGTATATATCTGTAAGAATTTTGACATGCAGTTTTTCTACCTGTGCCTGACAATAACAACTCATTCACTCTTAATAAGATAGGTTATTAACTGTGAGCCTGCAAAAAATGTAATTAAAACACAATATTAAAATGTAAATAAAACACAACAAAGCCTTAAATAGCCTAATTCTATATGACCTATTTTGCTACTATTATTCCAATTGTTCGTAACCTAATGGAAAATAGGAAATTGATTGAATGGCAGGTGCCAGCCTGCTTGTATCTATGTATTCAAAATAAATTTATGCTGAAAAATACTTGCCTCTGTACCTGTCCCTTTAAAAATATATATATATTTTTATAGGGCTGTGTTGCAAACCAAATAGACTGAGACAGTTACTTGATGTGTTTTTTGTAGAGCATTTAATATGTCAGATAAATTCCGATCAGTTAATATTTAGCTATAATAAAGTGATGGTTGTGTTCCCACGGAGCTCAGTAAACCAGCAAGTTAACTTGAAATTCTTTGGAACGGAATATTGGATACCTTTGTTTGTGTCATGCTTAGGCAACCTCCTGTATTGTAACAAAGGGTGCACAGTAGTAGACTAGAGACTGTATGCTGAGAACTTGCTCTGCAAACACACCGCAGGCAGGCAGGTGGCAGTGCAGACCTCAGCAAATGCACCTTTTGTGTTGGGAAGAGATGCAAGCGAACAGTATGTGACCTTGGAAAGGTTCTTGAGGAATGTCTTGAACTATCCCTACTGAAAAACAGTATCACGCCATTTTTATTTATTTATTTTCCCCCTCTCTCTGTGCTTGATTCTTTTGCTCCATGTAAAGTGTACTCAGCTCTAGGTTTTTCTCTCTCCTTAGATATCCCCTGAAGTCATGTCTATTCTGTCATCTCAACTAGTTAATGCTGCATTAGCATCCTTTTGGAGCAGTACTTTCACTACAGACCCAGAGTACTGGTTGACTTGGAGGCCATTACCTGCAACAGAGGAAAAGACCTTTTCTAAATTCCACATGAACTGTTCTATAAAGGTTTGTCTCTTCTGGCCTAAGTCAAATACTTTTCTATTAAATAATTAACCAACTTTCTAAAGCAATGCTATAAATACTAGCATAGTCAGTGCAAGTTGTGTCTGAACAATCTAACTCTTAATCTCTTAATTTAGGGCCCAGGTATTTTGACCCAAGCCGTTTTCTCAAAGTGCTTCTTTGAAATTCTAACTAGCAGCAGCAAGACAAGCCAGTGGGATGTGAGTGGGCTTCCTGTTCTGTCATCATCCCATGTGACACTGGGAGAATGGATGGAGAGGGCACAGCAACTTCATGAAGTCAGCACAGCACTGTGGACCAACCTGTCTGTCTCTTCAGTAGTAGATTTTAGGTATTAAGAGCTCTCTTCCACACCTATTTAATTCAGGCATATTACAGAAGCTCGCTTACCGTATGTAAACTTTTCTCATTGCTTTGCTTCCAGACACACAGATGCTAGACTACAAGGAATAGTGCTAAGCAGGCAACTCTCTGCCCTGGTAGATTTGGTTCCAGTGGATCTTCAGGAAGAATTTTTGGAGTGCTGTGAGAAGCTCTACCTCAAGGATCCTGTTGCATATGAGTGCCTTCTCAAGATACTTAGAAGCATCACTGATCAGGAGTTACTTGCTAAAGAATTCCTGTTTCTCCTGCTTACTTGCTTGCAGCAGTTCTTTGGGGAAGGGCTTAAGGAGTTGCCAGAGACAGCTTGGCGAGGAAGCCTCTGGGTGAATATTGGTTTGCTGCAGATCCAGGTGTGGCTTCCACAGACCAGGTTTGATCCAGCTGTTAAGAGAGAATACAAGCTCAAGTACGCAAAAGAAGAGGTGAATTGGCTTTTACCTCTGTAATGTATACGGTCAGTGCAGATGAGTTTGGGTTTGGGTGTTCTTGGGCAAATCTTTTGTCATGATTTTTAAACTGTACAGTTAGAACTTTCTTTTAAAGTCCCTAGAAGGTGATGTAGTTGCTTGGTTACCAAAACCAGAACTTCAGAGAATGGTTTGTTCTTTCCTTTTTAGTTACACCAGCTGGAGTGTGAATGGAAAGCAAATGATTTCTCATCCCAGCTGCATACAGGAAAAAGTATTGAAGACAAAGCAGTCAGCAACTATATTCATCCCCATCTCAGGTAACATCTCAGATGCTCAACTCTTTAGAGTTCCTATCTCATTTAGATGGGAAATATCATCTTTGGATGCTTGGGCTCCAAAGCCTTTTTCCACAGGCTTGCAATTTCTCTGTTCTTCTGTAGAAATAAAGGTTGCTGATTTTTTTAAAGTATTCATTTGCATATTGAAGTGGTAAAGAGGAATGCAGAAGCTGTTCTGTTTGTTTACAGTGACTAAGGAATCATTTGTGCACACTTTATACTGCTGTAAATGCCACAATTAAAACAGTGGCCTTCATATATTGATATATCGAAGCTGTGCCCAGAACTGTAAATAAAGCCATACATATAAATTACATTAGTTTTATCAAAATGTAACATTACCAACAAATTGAATTAAGGTGGAATGCTTATCTATCACAAACTCTTCAAGGCCTCAATATATGCCAGTGCTATTTTGCAGTGTTCTTGAACTGATTGTATTGGGTAAAAATCTCCAGATGTGTACTTCAGCAACAGCTTTTTGCTTGTGGTCTGTGACTGAATTAAATATCTTGCCACATAGAGTACACGGCTAACAATCAGAATTTGTACTCATTGTTTTATTTTGCTTTGTTTTTATCTTAGGAACTTGGAGAAAATTTTAAGTGAACAGAGATTTCTCCTTTGTGTAGGTTTCCAGATATTCCTTGTATGTAAAAAACAGGGATTTATTAATGATTTTCCACTATTAACGGAAGTTTTATATTATTATACATGTAGAGGATCTAATAGTTCTACACTGTTGCTTAAAGAGAACAAGAGTCATTGAAAGCAAGCTCCGAATGGCAGAGTTTAGTTGCTTCCTGTAATACTCCTTTTTTCTTAATGCTCACAGAGGTGTCAGGGAGCAAACAAAGTAACTGAAGTTTGCTGAAGTGGCAGGACTGGTGGGGGGAGGAAGAGGAGTACATGTGCATGCTACAGAGGTGTCACTTGTTTTTTCCTTATTCCCTGTTTCGCACAAACTAGCAGAATATTTCTGATTAATCTTTTTATATATCTAGCTGCTATTTTAGATATTTCATATGTTTATATGAAATATGTTAGTATGTCTAAACTGGTCAATGTTAATTTCTTAACAGACTGTTGCATGAAAGAATGCAAAGGTTGAAGGAGCAAATAAGCAGCCTTTCCAGAAAAAAGGCCTTCAGGCCTCCAGCTCCGCCCTATGATTGCTTATACCAGGAGGCTCACCAGTACATCAACAGCATAGCACAGATTTCTTCAGTCCAAGATCTTTTAGCCCGCCTTCTACAATTCCTTCGTGGGCAAAGGCCTAAATCACTCCAGGCGATACAAAACCTCTTAAATGAAGAAGCATCTTGGCAACAATCGCACCATCAGTTTAGAAAACACCTGACAGAGGAGTATGCTGTGTTCCCTGATGCCATCATTCCTCTGCAAGCTGCCATCCTACAGTTGCAACACGGCATGAGATTAGTGGCTTCTGCAGTTTATGCAGCACTCAAAAGTTTTGTGTGTCCAGCTGATCTTGCTAACCTCCTCACTTCCTTGTTGGCATTTCCTTCTGTTGGCCATTCCTTCCCCACTTACTTGGCCCGTGCAGAAATTTTATGCTCTGTGAATTCAGTTGAGGTCCTTCATGGACTTAAAAAGTTTTCTCTGAAGCACTCGGAAGGAGAATCTTTGGGAGTGGAGCAGTCTTGCCCAACTCTGGAACAGCTCCTAGTGAATGCTTTGTTGCATCTTCGATGCCATGTACTAGCCAGAGGAGAGATGGATCCGAAATCTCTGCAGCTTTTTAGACATCTGTGTCAGGTAATGCCATCTGAATGCCATTGGCCAGGATCCTTATACAGAACTGCTTTGGCACCATACAAGAAAGACATGGCTCTGTTAAAGAAAGTCGGTCTAGAGGAGGGCCACAGAATGATCAGGTGCTGGAACACCCCTCCTGTGAAGAAAGGCTGAGAGTCAGGGTCGTTCAGCTGGGAGAACAGATGGGTCTGGGGAGACCTTATTGTGGCTTTTGACTATGTAAAGGGGTCTTATAAGATGGCTGGAAGAAGACTTTTTTTCCAAGGCTTCTAGTGATAGGACAAGGCAGAATGGTTTTAAACTGAAACAGGGTAGATTTAGATTGCACATAAAGAGAAATTTCTTACAGTGATGACGGTGAGACACTGGAACTGGTTGCCCAGAGAAGCTGCCTCATCCCTCTAAGAATGATGCCTCATCCCTCTAAGTGTTGAAGGTCAGGTTGGACAGGGTTTTGGGTAAACGGATCTAGTGGAAAATGTCCCTGTTTATGGCATGAGGATTTGACTGTTCTTTGGACCTTCCCTTCCAAACAAAGCCATTGTTTGATCCAATCTTGATAATTGTCAGTGTAATGTTCTTAAAAATTTTCTCTTTTTTTTTTCCAGTGAACTCATAAAATGTTATTTTAACATAATCTACAATACTGGATTAACATGTTTGGATTTATCAAGGCATAAAATCATGGCCTGTACTGGTTACTGGAAATTTTATTAATAATAAAACCTTACAGAACCACACCAAAAAGAAACCAACAAACACAACTTTGTAGAGAGTTTCTTTATAACATGGTTAAGAGAGGAGATGACAACTTGGCCACACACTTGGCCACTGTTTCCTGTACTTTTTCCTCAGGCTTGTTGAGAGGGCAATTCACAAATCTTCCTTCGAGGCAGATGGCTTTGTTTTATACTGTTGTAGGCTGCAGGGGGAATGAAGCAAACGAGGTGGATGAAATGTGAGGCGATGTGTGTAAGAGTGTATCCGGCTCATGTATAAGAGTGCGGCTTTGTGTTTGCCTAGGCAATTATAAATGAATGGGATGAACAGGAACGCCGTGCTCAAGAGCAGGAGGCAATGGAACACAGTCTGTACAGATACAGAAGCAAAAGTCATGGGAAAGGACGGAGTGAGGCAGAGGAGGAAGAAGAGTTTAGGAGGAGATTTCCCCTTCATGAAAAGGTAACAACTGTAACTTTGTAAAGAAACACACAAAAAAAATCTGAAGTAGTTCCTGAAAATGCATGTAAGTAAAACGAGATGAAGAATAAAGCTGTTTTTCCTTCAGACAAAAGAAAAATGTGGGGTAGCTTTAGATAGGTGTTTAGTACTGTGCTTTTAGTTTATTGAGTAGAAGGTTTTGGGAATGAATATCTAGACTTGAACTGTACTGGGGTTTGGGTGAATAATCCCAATTTACATAACCGAAGGGCAATTCAATTAGTTATTTGTTGTAAAACGCTGCAATATGATTCATCTAGCAAGTAAGTCATCTGAGGTTTTGTTAGCCTTCTTCACAGGCAGTCTCCTTTATTAAATGAAGCTGTGAGATTTCCTTCATTGACCTGGTCTGCGTTGCTGAAGGACTTTGGAGGCGTTTCTTCACCAAGCGATGTTACACAGTACAGAAATCTATGAGACAATTACATGTGTCACTGCATTGTTGGGATGTAACAGTTCAATGTTGTTTGGTCACTTGAAGATCTGAGATGGTTTACCAGCAGATTTGACTGCTGCTGCTTTTTCTGAAAGAGTTTTAGTCAGCAGCAGCTCAGGGATTGCTGCGCTGCACTCTTGCCTGCTGTAGTTATGCCCGTAGTTGTGGTCACTGGTGTTCTGTCTCAGACTGGCACCTGAGCTGTGAGTTGGGCAGTGTATCTATATAGTGCCAGCTCCAAATCGTTAGCTTGTTATTGCAGTGCCAAAAAATGCAGAAAGGAAGGTGGGGAGAGGATGAATTAAAGGCAGAAATTATAATTTGACTTTGATTATCATGTCATTTGCAGGACTTTGAAGATATCACAGCTCAGCCAAGCCTAGAAGAGCAAATGGAACCTGAAGATCCGTTGGAAGACCAGCTGGAAGTTGATAGAGCCCTTTTGTCCAAGAGCTCTATGAAGACAGTAGTGATGGTTCATCAACAGTTGTGCTTAAACTTTGCTCGATCCCTATGGTATCAAAAGAATCTGCCACCTTATCAAGCCAAACATTATTTCAGTACATTTATTTCCTGCTATCAGACTGGTGCATGCCTGGTGTCACAATTCTATCCTTTAATTGGTAAGATTGCCAGCAATGTTTCACACGTGCATGTTTAGCTTTGTAATGATTTGCTTCAGGTCATGGAACAGACCTGTTATGGGAAAACTGAACAAAACCGAATTTGCTTTTTGCACCTTGCCTTGTGTTCAGAATTTTCTCAGTGAAGTGCTTTAGTTTTTACTCTTTAATGGATGTTTTCATTTTATTATACTATTTGTTAATATGTAAGACCAACACAGTCGAAGAATAAACTGAATAATAAGTGAAGTTTTGATCACATGCATAATCCTGTGGAATACAGATGCACTCAAAGTAAAATCTGCAATTAAGTTCATAAAGGAATTGATTTAAATTAAGAAAAAAAGTTTGGTGTTTTTTTTACCCTGAATCTTGATGTGTAAATCATTGTAACAATGTGCGAGACCTTGGGATCATTTCTTCTCAAAGCACAGCTATACTTCAATTTTAATCTAATAAATGTATATGTGTGCAGTTGAGAAGAAGCAGATAAGAGCCACTTTTTCTCCAGTAATGTATTTTTGTGTTCATACCTGAGGTGGTTGGTTTGTTTGTTTGTTTGTTTTTTCTTGTTTTTGTGGTTGGTTTAGTTTTTCTGTGTGTGTGTTGTTGTTGTTTGTTGTTGTGGTGGTGGTTGTTCTGTTTGGGGATTTTATGTGGTTTTGTTGTTTTTTTTTTTGTTTTGGTGTGTTTTTTGGTTTTGTGCTTGTGTGTTGCATTATTTTTTCATAGAGGCTTGCTGCTAATTTTGTATTAAATATCTCCTTGAAGTGAATTTATGGACAAAGGAACTGGTCTGGCAGGATTACAGGCTTCCTTCAGGATGCTGATTTTTACTTTTATATGAAAATTTGATAAAATAGAGAATGTAAAATTGAAACATGTCTTTCCTGTTCTGTGCTCCTATCTCACTGCTGACGTGTGGCATAGAGCCTTGTAATGCACAATGTGCTAAGCCTTGGAATAGAGGCGGGGAAGAAACCCAATTTATCTATTCAACTGATAAAAGAATTAATAGCATCTGTGATGTGTTCCTTTTTTTGCTTCCTAGGTGCTGAAATGAATGACAGTCTTTTGGGAAGCCAACTTCTAGTTAGTGCTTTTCTTCGCAATACCTTTTTTGAGGAGTTAACTTCAGATCTTGTGCTGCAGCAAGATGGCCCGTATGACTTCTACCAGCATCCTAATATTCAGCAAGTCCGACAGTGCCAACCTGTACTTGATAATTTTGCTAAAGAAGTAAATGGCCTACTGCAGGAATGGCCCGAGCATCCGGTACTTGTGCAGGTAACAACACCTCAACAAATGTTTGGGAAAAAATGGAGCATCTTACAACTGGTTTTGTGTGCATAGATAATGCACAGACAAGTGCATGGATACATACACTTACCTAGATGTTGTCTGTGTTACTTAGGCAGATGTTTTGAAGTCATACCCATTTCTGCTCTAAGAGGTATTGGGTATAATTAGCTGTTCTGTTTTAGTTACGGTATTCACTGGCTACTCTGATCTTACAGCTTAAAGCAATGTTCAGTTGGCCATACCTCAAAGATTCTTGAGGTCTTTTGCTCTTTGGACTCCTGTGGGTTGTTTTGTTGTTTTGGGTTTGGTTGTTGGTTTGGTTTCGTTTTCCCCAAAGTGCTTTCTTTCATACTGCTTGAAAATTAGTATCCTTGGTCCTACTTGTGGGGCTTCTGTAGCCCTCGGGTTATATTTCTTAGAGTAATGCAGAAACTTGAATCGATTGGAACTCTGCATTCACGCTCCTTTCCCCACGTGCGCTGGCCTTCACTGAACTACTAGTGAGCTTATACTAAAATGAGGAAGCAGTTTAAACCAATTTTTTTTTTAAATCATATCTCTTGCAGAGGAGGGGTATACCAATATAAATTAGCTGAATTTCATGACTGCTTCTGTTGAAGATCAGCTACTATAGGTTGAACATATGAGTCTGTTTTTTTTTAATTCTGCAGCTGTTAGTTGTGATGGACAGAATCCGTAGTTTTCCACTCTCTAGCCCTCTCTCAAAGTTCCTGAATGGCTTGGAAATTCTTCTTGCAAAGGCACAGGTAAGAAAATAACTAAGAGGAACTCTTATTTTTTTATGTTGCTTTATTTGCATTGGTACGATGATAAAAATCGACCGAAAGCTGTCTGCTTCCTGAGATTTGGGCCAGTGAGTTTGTGCCATGCTGTAAATTGGAGAAGGAGGAATGTAATCCAGAGTACTGGATGAGTCTTGCTATGCATAGACTCATTTATGCAATTAATTTACTTTTTTTTTTATTGCAGGACTGGGAGGAAAATGCTAGTCGAGCTTTGTCCTTGCGAAAGCATCTTGATTTGGTCACACAACTTATTATTCAGTGGCGTAGATTGGAGTTGAAGTAAGAGCTGTCCTTCCCTACTGCTTTTTCTTAGACACTGTAAGCTTCTGTCTCTGTGGCCAGACACATTCCCGTGCAGAATCGACTTACACTGAGGCATGGTCCATGATTGTGTGTGTATGGCTGTCCTAGTAACAATGCAGGGGGGGAAAACCACAAAAGTAGCAGCTGTGCTGGTTCAAAATGAGCATGTCCAGCCCCTGGTGACCCTATGAATATGCCTCAGGAGGAGCAGAAGCAGGACAGAAAACTACAGTACTTCATCCTGATATTTTCCAGTTTTCATCCTAGGGCTTGCTGAGCCTTCAATGTTTTTTCTATTTAACAACCCCCATTAAATTTCTTTTTTAAATTATTGCCCAGTCTCCTGTTAAGTAAAATGTTTATCTCCACAGTATGTCATGAAACAGGAATTACACAGGTCTACCTCAGGTTTCGTGGATGGGAACTTCTGAATCTGTCTCTGACTGGTTTTGTTTTACTGTCCCTAGTTCCTGCATTTTTTTCTCTATTATTTAATAAGCAATAAATAGTGGCAAAGCAGTGGTCCTTGAGAGTTGTTTGTGTGTATTAAATATATGTATAGATTATTAAAATTTTCATTTAGTTTAGCAGAGACAGAAAACAAAGTTTCTGTTGTTTTGGAGCCCAAACTACCCATAATATTTACCCAAAATAATACCCATTTTATTTTTTTTCTTCTCTCCCTTTCCTTACTGTTTCTAGTTGCTGGTCTGTAAGTTTGGACAATATTATGAAGCAGCATGTAGAGAAATCCACAAAGCACTGGTTCTCAATCTATCAGATGATTGAGAAGTATGTTCAAGAACAGACAGAGGCAAACACAGAAGGTGAGTGCTGGCCTTATGTGAACGTGTGATGCAGTTCCAGCAGTTACTAAGGATGCATAATTAAGGTCCTAAGTGCCAGAGTTTGACGATGCACTTTCAGGTGTAGTTCTTGTACCTTGTGCTCTACAATAAATTCCATGACAGCGTAGGGTCTTCCATATAGAGTGAACCTAGCTTGGTATTTATTTCTGGAACCACTTGTGTGTCTCATAGGGCTAACACTGTAGATATTGTAAAGAAAAGATGTCTGTTAAAAGCATCTCCAAGAAAGTGGTACTGTGCTAACTGTATGTCATACACATATAAAGATTTCTAACTGTCCACTGCAGTTGGAAAAGTCAGCTCTTTTTTTTTTTTAATGCACAAAGCATCATTCATATCCCAGCTAAACTGCTTTTAACATTCATTATAAAGCCTAAAGAATTCCTACGGTACAGTTCTTAGCAAATCTGTTTGCAGCTATTCACATTGTATAAAATAGGGGAAAGAATTTAGCTCTCGGTCCCTTGCCTCCCCAAAATTTGGAATTGTAAAGAAGAAAGTACCATCCTCTGGCATGAGGCAAGATTATTCCAATCTCATGACTAACTAATGCATTTACTTAAAAAGCTTCATGTCCTTGGGTTATTTTATATCTCCAAGTGGAAAGCATTCTGTAGGTAATATGCTCTAAAGACACTGTTTTCTCTACCAGGTTCTTTGAAGATCTATTTCCATCTTTATGATTTTGAGAAGTTAAAGAATGGGCAGTGCCTAATTTTTAGTACAGCTCATACTGACCAAAAAACTGTTCATTCATAGAGAACAGCAAATATTTTTTTAAGTACTGAAAGCATGCTGAAATTGAACGTGTACTGGGCCTCCTCAGTCAGCTGCCTCTCTTGTCTCCTCTCCTTTCTTCTATTATGTTGTTTGTTGGCTTTGCTTATTTATTAAATTACAATTCTAACCCCCACAGAAACTGAGCAAATGGATCTGAAAACACTGGTCAGTACACTGCAAGCTTTCATTGAAGGATCCACGCTGGGAGAGTTTCATGCACGACTTCAAGTGCTACTGGTGTTCCACTGCCATGTCTTGCTAATGCCTCAAGTAGCAGAAAAGGGTAAGTTGTTAGAATTACGTGTATCGAGTCTCCTTCACAACAGCCCGACCATCCCATACACAGGAGTTTCCGAACATCACTAAGTTCATAAATAAACCACAAGCCTGTGCTGTTACTTTACCCATTTTCATGAAGGATACTGTTGGTCAGTTTACCCCATCTTTTTGTGTTGCTAAGTTTCATGATTACACAAAATAAAAAAATGCATTTCTCCTCTTGATGCTGAAGCACTTTGTGTTTTAAAGAAGTTTGTTATTGTCTATCCCTTCCAGACATCCTGTGCAACATCCTCTGGAATCTATACAATTATTATAAGCAGTTTTCAGAGTGTGTTGAGGCCAGAATCACTGAACTTCGTCAACCTATAGAAAAGGAACTTAAGGTAAAAGGAAGCTTCACTCAATGTATTGATCTAATCAAAGGAGCAGTGGAGCAGTTACTAATTTAATTTGTATATAATGGCTCTGTTGGCCACTGAAATCCTTACTATGCATTTTCTTTGGCAAGAATTCACTTTTGTGGGAGGGGAATTGGTCAAAGTTTGTAATGGTTGGTCAGTCCCATTTAGCCATGGAGGGTTTCTTCCCAGTAGTGAATTCCCATTTGAATTTCACAGTGTTTCACTATGCAGCAGTTTTAAGATGCCTGTGCAGTAATTTGCTCACTTTCTAAAATGTCTTGCATTTTAAGACTTGACAGATCATCACAGCTGATCAGCTTTGAAGATTGTCTTTTAGATGCAAGTCCTTCATTGCATTCATATAAGTAATCACATTGTCTGTTTATTGTCCTTACAGGAATTTGTGAAAATTTCTAAGTGGAATGACGTCAGCTTCTGGGCTATAAAACAATCGGTTGAAAAAATACGCAGGTAACTCAGAGCTTGGAGTTAAGCTCTGTATTTGGAACCCTCATTCTAGACTGATTTGTAGATTTGATGATTAAATTTGAGTACAAGAACATTGGATTTGGGAATATAATGTGTATAAATACATAAGGGCTGGGTGTCAAGAAGGAAGGGACAACCTCTTTTCACTTGTGCATTGTGCAAGGGCGAGATCGATTCAAGCTGGAGCACAGGAAGTTCCACCTCAGCATGAGGAAGAATTTCTTTACTGTAAGAGTTGTAGAGCACTGGAATAGACTCCTCAGAGAGGTTGTGGAGTCTCCTTTTCTGGAGACTTTCAAGATCTGTCTGGATGCATTTCTGCATGATCTGCCCAAGTTTTGCCCTGCTCTGGCAGGGGGTGTTGGATTTGATGATCTTCAGAGGTCCCTTCCATCCCCTAACATTCTGTGATTCTTCTGCTCATAACACAGGGGAAACATTTGCAGCCAGCAGCTGAGAGATTTAAAAGATTACAAAACCCAGTAACATTGTGGCTTTCCTTTGGTAATTAGGACCCTCTTTAAATTCATGAAGAAATTTGAAGCTGTTCTGGATGAGCCATGTCAGCCAGCCTTGGTGGAAATCGGTAAGGAGGAGCAGTTGGACTGCTTACAGAAGCAAGAAGAATCTGAGAACAGAGAGACCAAAGTTCAGAGGCTAAACAACACCTTAAGAAAAATTCTGTCTGCTAGAGCAGATGTTGCCAAGGTGACTATTATTTATTTGAAGTGCGGGAAGAATATTTTCTCTATTCTCCTCTCTGTTTCTTTTCACTGATTTATGCAGAAAAATCTTAAAAAAAAAAATAAAATATGCCAAATCTCTTGAATATATCATCAACTTCTGGTCTTACTTGTGTTCAGTGTTATGAAACACTGCAGATGGGTGGGAATGCAGCATGAAAAGACAAGCATGTTCTGTATTGCTTTGGCACAATATCTATGTTCCAATATAGAGACAACAGCAGTTACGCATTTCATCTCCCAAGTTGCTTGCATAGCGTCTGCAGCAATTCATTACTTCCCTGTTAGAGCAGGACTGGGAGTTGAAATTTTACTATTACCCTTTATTTCGAAACAAGAACCCAGACAAATGATCATGTAGCTGTAGGCTTTGTGTATATGTAAGTACTGATGAAATAAAAAATTATTTTGAGCTTGAATCTTGATAGGGAAATGCAACTACATTGTGATACATTTGCTGTTAGCTGACAGCTTGTGTACTGCCAACATTTGCATTTGACAAGCTGATAAGTGGTAAATCCTACTCCACAGTGCCACACTTGAGTGTCTCTCTTAAGTTGTGCAGCTCAGAGAGGAAGTCTGATTTTCTTTCTGTAATATTCCTATGCATAACTTTTTATTAATAAGATGAAAGGAGACAATTGCAACTCATTAGAATTTGGGGGCGAGTGAAAAATGCTTGAGTTACTCTCAGCTTCCAAGGCTTTGTTCTGTTTCTTCAGAGCAGGAAGGTGGCTGATCTTGCTTTTGTCCTATGACAGGCAGGAGAGTAGAGCAAGGAGGCAGAAATCTATTGCAAATTGAGTATGTTGGTTTGGTTTGTTGGTTTATGGTTGGTTTATAAGCCTGCTGCTGGTGAACAACGGGGTTGTTGCTTTCACTTGTTGCAAGTGTTGGTGCTGGTACTGAACTGTTCAAAGGATCACACGGGCATGTTCGGGGGTCTCAGATGAATGCAGAACTTAGCCCTTGTTTTTTGCAGTGATCTACTCCTGATGGTCAGATAACACAGCTTGGAGTATAATTGGACTGTTTCTTTCTTTATTTTTTTCACAGAGGGCTCTTCCAGAAGAATGTCAGGATGGCATCACATTCCATACAGAATCTCTTCAACATCGTCTGCCTAAGCTGACTAAAAAAATGAAGAAAATGTGTACAACAGTTACAGAAAAGAATTCGTTCTTAAGTCTGGTGGAAGATCTTGACCAGTTCACAGGTTAAGTATTCCTGTGTTTTCCATATGGTAATTGACCTCTGTAACATAAATGGAACAAATGGGAAAAGGTGTAGATATGTACTTCTCTTCTTAGACTGTCTTCCCGTGGCTGCTCTACGTACATTAAATTCTCACTTCTCTTACCTTTCCCTGCTGTCTTTTGTACAGGTGGTATTATTGAGTCTGTGGTTGAACTGCAGAATTTAACATTTGATCAGACAGCTGATAAGGAGAAGCAGAAATCGGAGGCAAAGCACATTCAGATGCAGAAGCAACGGGCTTTGTCAGACCTCTTTAAAAGCCTCGCTAAAACAGGTGAGCTTTGAATAAAAATGTGCTTGTTTAAAAGTACATAGTTCTTAAGCATTTTACCATTTTGCCAATGCATTTGAACCCACTGTGAGACTATGTTCTCGAAGTCACTGAGCCACTAATACAAAGAAGCATTTTTGTTTCTAGTTGAGAAGTGGTGTGTTCACCCTTTCAAATACATTCTGTTCTTCTTACATTCCATTAGATGTACAACAGTAGCTTTTCTGAAGCGGAAATCTACTTTAATTCCAGTCAGAATTCCCTGCCCAGCTTTTAGAAAGAAGAGGGGTGTTATCAGTTTTCTGATCCAGAACAGAAATCAAGTTAGCTCATTTGAATGAGTGCCCCTGTTTTGATTGACAGACTGGCAGATATCAGATTGCAGAGGTGTGGTTGAGCCACGGGAGACTGAATTTCTATTTATGGGAGTTGTTGGAGGCACCTTTTTGAGCAGCTCAGTCTCCACTGCTCCCCTTGCTAGTCTTAAGGTAAAGGACCTACCCAAACTATTAATTGTTGCCTTTTTCTTTGCTGTTACATTAAATTATTCATCAAGCTGTTCTTAGTCACTGTGTAGTTTAAAACCCAGCAGAAGCAAGCAGTCTTGTTACATAAAGAGCTGTCTAACAGAATTCTGCAAAGACATAGCCAGAAGCAGAAATTAATGTAACTTTGGCTATTTTTTTTTTCCCTTCTTTTTTAAAGAAAATTTAATGGTAGTTTTTTGTTGGCTTTTTTTTTTTTTGTTGGGTTGGTTTGTTTGGTTTTTTCCCCAGAAGATTAAGGTGCTTTTCTTGTTTTGATGACTGTGAACACAGGTGAGCCTCCATGAGAGCAGCAGATGCTCATACACTTTTCCTCTGTTTGGCATATATTGTGTCTGCCCTTGCCAGATGGTGAAGCTTGTGCTGAGGAATGGCTACTCTGTGATTTAATTAACACATGGGACTTGAATTCTTTACTGGGCTCTGTCTTTTAATTCAGGTGGCAATTTTACTTTTGTCATTCTTCAGTCTTTTCATGTCTTAAAAATGGGGTGATGGTGCCTACCTCAGCTTTCTTAAAGCACCAGGAGAAGTGAAAAGTGTTGCTCTTGACTTATTCTCAATTTTGTTTGGAAAAATGGCAGTGTAACCTAGATAGCTAATGAATATCTATTACAGGCTCTGCTTATCTTCAGTATACTTTGCAAGGAGTGTTTTAATTGGCTTGAGTGAAATGCACATGCTTAATCGAGTTTTTAAAATAGCTAAAATAACAGCTTTAAGACTGAGTTTTAAAATTATGAAGCTGTAACTTTCTCAGGCTGCAGCCTGCCATACATGTTCAAGGCTTTTTGTTTTTTCTCTTGGCCACCACCAGCCTCCTTTATACCCACAGATCTATGTGTGTCTTATTTGAGCTGTGTTCTTCAGCTATGTTCAGCTGAAGATGGCTAAACTACAATGAGGTTTACATTACAAAAATTGCAGTATGATCCATGACTTGCCATAATCAGACAGTATTAGAAAAAAAAAACAACAAACCAAACAAAAAAAACCAATCCAAAATCAGAAGGTTTTATATCTTAATACTAATGATGTGATCATTTTCTTATAAATGAATGAGAGCATAGAAGGATGTGTGTTCAAATGTCCCTCCAGGTTTGTCGTACCGGAAAGGTCTGTCTTGGTCCCGTTCAAAAGACTGTCATGAAATACTCTACCTGCGTCCACTGGACTTGAGTAGTGCATTAGGTGCAGTAAACTGTACGCATGAGCAGGATGCCACGTATGTACACATTATTTCTAACCCTTAGGTTGTGTGAATTGCAGCTATAATATATAGAACTTATTGCATGTGAATTTAAACTGGAATTTTGGGAAGGTAATTAGATTAGGATTATGGATACTCCCTTCTCTTCCTCTTTGCCCATTACTTCTGAGTTTGGAGATCCTGTACATACTGTACTGGCACGTACAACTGAGACACTTTTGTTTGTTTTTTTTTTTTAATTTGCCCTTTTGACAACTCTACTCTTAGTTTCACTATTACTGTGAATTAGATTTCAGTTAACCCTCCACCACCAAGCTTTGCATGGGATGCTCTCCTAGCAGTCTGTGTTCTGATATGACACTAATAATTTTATTGAAGATTTGTTATAATTTACAGGGATTACTGAATTGTTTTGTCTTCATTGACTAAGGGGATATTTCAGGAGAAAATACCCAGACTGCAGAGTGGGCATTTCTAGAAAAACCTGCCTAGAGAAAAGATGATGTTCTAGATGATGCTCTTGTTTCTCCAGCAGCAAGTGATTTTTGTTGTTGAGACATCCTGGTTACTGCCCTACTCAGGTGTAAGGGTTTGTTCATAGTATCTTTCATCAAGGACAAATTAAAGGCTTCCCTATTGAGCTGGATTTAGCAGCATGAAAAAAAAACAAAGACACCACTATTTAAATGTTAAGTGATGTTCAAAGATAAAAATGTTGCTGATACTGCTTGGGGTTTGATTTTAAAATTAAATGTTTTGTTAAGACTAGAATACTTGTGGAGAAAGCGAAGAATTACATGATCCACGCACTTGAAAAATAAAAAATTGTAAGCAGGTTGGCTAGGTTGAAGAGCTGACTTGGTGGTTCCAGTGTGCTGAGGTACTGAAATTATATGGCTTTTTTAATATCAGACTTTTTTTGTGCTCTGTCAGGTTGCTGACAGAGATTTCTTCAGCATGGGATGGCTGCCAGAAATACTTCTATCGGTCACTTGCACGCCACTCTAGACTTCAGACAGCATTATTAGCACCTGCCAAGGTAAAACACCAAAGCAAAAATAGAAATCCTACTTCTGTTAACTTTATTTTAGCACCTTGGACTGAGATTTCCTAGTAGCAAAAAGGTGATGTGAGATCATGTTCTGTGATATGATACAAAATAAGATATTTTGGGCCCAATGATTAAATGCAGCATTTTAAAACCTGTTGATTTATGACTGAACAGTATCAGTTTAGTGAACTAAGTTAATCTGATAAATGTGCAGAAACTTTCATCCTAACAGATACAAACTGATACTTTTTTGTGCATTAAGGAAACTTCTGAACTTCTGAATCAAAGCTTGTGTGGAAAACAAAACCAGGGTTAGTTGTTGCTCATGAAAAAAACAGTTGAGGTTTATATTTGGACATAACTGGAGTTCTGCGTCTAACACAAAGTGCCGATATATTTCTTGCCTAAAAATTGGTCTAAAATGAGTAGAAGGAAGAAATGAGATTTGCCAAATCAGTACCACTTCCCCAGTATTCTAGGAAAAGGGGACCTCTTCAGATGCTCTTCTCGCTGTGCTTTCGCTCCTCGTTGTACAAACACAGTCTTGCCAAACGTCACAGCTGGCAGTATCATAAATAATGCCACATAGCTGAGATCAGCTTTACTCTGTTGTGAACGTTTATTTCAAACTTTGAAGTGGGATCCTTTCTAATGAAAGGAGTGAAGGTACTTGCAGTAAATCTGGTAAAATGAATCATGGAAGTGGTTTTAGCAATGGTTATGAATGTACTGGTTTAGGTTGGTATCTCTTCAGATGTTAATCGTTTATGTAAGATAGCCTTCCTATTGGAGCTGAATTCCTGATCAGCATTGCTGCAGTGGAGTACAATTTAATACTACTTTTCCTGCATCTGTTTTCTTTAGGATATTGGACTAGGTGGCATTGAACGATGTAAAGGATTCACTGCACACCTTCTGCAGATGCTTGTCAGACAGAGACGATCTCTCACTGCCTTGACAGAACAGTGGATCTTACTGAGGTATTTTGCATTTTCTGACACTGAAGTGTTGGCAAGGACTTTGACAGTAAGCAATTCAGTTCAAGAAGAATGGAAAGGTGTGAGGCAGGGGAGGCAAGAAAGGGGATTAGATATTGTTTATCCTGTCACTGCAGGCAGTATTTTGGAATCAAAATAAATTGGGAAAAATAAGTTAGACATAGGTGAAGGCTAATTACTGTAATTAATTATAAAGTTAAACCTACAGATCACTAAATATTTCTCATTAGGTATTGACCTAAGTTAATTTTGGCTATGTTTGAGTTATTGGAGCAAATAAATTATCTGGTTGGCACTTTGAGCCTATATGAAGAAACCTCAACAGTGTGCAAAGAAAAAAATGTAGAAAGGAGGAAGATACCAGATCTTGTGTCAAGACTGTAAAAGGAAGAGTATATAGGAAATCTTTCCCAATTTGTGAATTTACTTTTTTTTTTCTTCCCTCTCCATTGCTTGACTCACCAGTTTCGGTGCGAATTCCATTGTTCTTCTGTGTACTTGTACTCATCCCTATTATTAAGCCATAATACTTTTGAAGTTGGCTCAGGAGCTATTTCCTCTGTACAGGGAAGGAAATCCAGAACGGAGATGTGGAGCAAAATTTGTTAACCCAAGCAAACTCTGAAAGAATAGAGAGAAAAAAGGCCCAATAAAACAAACAGAAGCCCAGAGCACAACCCCCTAACTTTACAGTTGCAGGGATAGTAAAACTTCTAAGACACTTATCTGCATTACTCTAACTTTAATTGCAAATTAGATTAATCATTTATTCTCAGCTGATTATTACTTAGCACTTCAGAGAATGAAGGTGTGTTAGAATCTAATTTGCTTTTACAGTGGAGGAGAATTAATAATACTTGAATATCAAGCCAGATGCTTAAGGCTTATTTGAAAACATGCTGTAGATTCTGAGGAATCTCACAAAGCCTTGTTTTCAGGACAACTCAAATATATGCAGTGGAGAGAAAAATGCAATAATTAAGTGAATACTAAAAAAAAAAACAAAACAAAAACAAAAACAAACCCCAAACCATAGTTTTCATTTTTCCAGGAAAGGTTTGACTTCCACTGAGGTAATACTATTTAGAGCTTTTATGAACTTAGTGTAAGGGCTGAGTTTTTCAAAGGGAAGTATAACACAAAACTCCACAGTTGTAATTCTTCTTTCCTTCTTCTTAACCAGGAACCTCCTGAGCTGTATACAAGAGATAGACTCTAGGTTGACTTCTGACAGAGAATATAACATAGCATTCCCTCCACAAGACAGTATTCAATGCTGGACTGACAAACTGCAGCAACTTTCCATGCAGTGCATGATGGTTCTCGAGGAGCTGTCTTGGTTCATGCAATGCTGCCCAAAAGAAGAGTCAACAAAGTGCAGTGGCAGTGAAAGGACAGATGTCATAAACATTCTTCAGAGTTCAGGACCTGAAATGGGAAATGTTTTTGTGGGAATACCTGACCTAATTCCCTCAGAGCTAAAATACCTAACTCCAGTAACAATTGAGCAACTGCCTGCTGGATGCAGGATGCGAAATAAGGATGAGTTATGGCTGCAGGTAACTGAACAGTTGACTGTAATGCTGGCAAATGTGAAAGCAATGAAAGCAGAAGTGGACAAAACAAAACAACAGTCATCTGAGACCTTGTTTTATTCCTGGTGAGTTCCACATGTGGATAAAATTGAATTTCTGTATGTTAGAAGTCCATATAAGAACTCTGGAGCCTATTTAATAATAATAAACCAACATATATAATACCTCTTATTTTCTGTCCCCTTCAAACAGTGTAAATGGCACATATGCTTGTCATCAAATTTCTTATTTACTAAGTTCAAGATGGAGATCAGCTGCCTTTGCCTCATCTGTGCCCCAAGGAAATTTTTAGTCTTAAATTGAAGTGTTCATTCTTCTCTCAGTATTATGATGTGTCTTGTTGCAGGAGAGATTTTGAAGTTTGCACATCAGCTATGAGCTGTTTGCTGGAAGTGTCAGCTCAGTTACAAGGCATAGAGTCCCTGTTTCTTCCAAATGACGAAGGCAGTCAAGCTGCAAATGAGATGGCTCTAATTAAGAGCCTAAAATACATAGAAGGAGAAATTAATGACACATCAGCAGACTTCATAGCTTGGAGAACACAGCTTCTTGCTTCCATGTCAAATTGCAGTGGTAAGGACAATTCTTCTCTGCCCATTTTGTAATTTAGGTAAGGATACAAGAATTCAGTAGGTTGGTTATTGCAGAAGATGACTCCATGTTCATTCAGATATCCAGAAACACTTCATGAAATCCAGACTTGCAAAGTTTAGTTCAGATTTAAGTAGTGCAGTAATGAATTTTTTTTTTACCCTTAGTCACTGTTGATGACAGATTTGCACCATAGTGGTAGATCAGGATTAATGAGGAGATTTTAGTAGAACTATGTGGTAAAAATTGCATAGTGCTTACCATGCCCCTCACATAGGGGAAACATAGTAACCTGTAATTTCGTGTATTTCTGTGTAAAACTGTCTGCCTTATGATTCAGAGGGAAATCAGTGGTCAGATGAAGAGTTTGTGGAGCACTTCTCAGCAAAAGTGGAAACCGTTATCCGCATTGTCCTGTACGGCATCCAGTGTTTGGTTGAGAGAAAACAGGAAGGTGGAGAGGAGGAAGGAAAATCTCCAGAGGAAAATGGTAAGGTTGTTCATTTATTTAAGGAGGAGGGTGGGAGTTCTTAAACTATGTGAATCTAGAATTTTCATAAACTGTGCATCTAGCAGAGATACCAACACACAAGGAAATTGCCACTTTAATATCCATCGTACCTGTTTAAATACTTACATTTCTAGAGGGCTTGCTGTCATATTTTTACAATGTCTGACTCGATTTCTGTATTTATGTATTTCAGATAAAGAGGGTGCAGTCTCCTTTGATGTGATCAAAGCAGGACATATAACTAAGCTTTTGGATGAAGATCTTTCTGCTGATTTGGATTCTCTGCATGTGCAGAAAGCAATTCTGGCAGTTTCAGAACTGCTGGAGAACCTGAAATCTTATGGGGAAGATTACATTTCAGATAAACACAAGGTAAAGTTGTTGTTCTTGAGAGTTTTTGCTTAGGGGTCTCTAAAGATTAGAAACTCTGAATTTTGGTGGTTAAACGTTTATTGCTTCTTACTGTTCAATACCTTAGAACTAGAAGCATGTGGGAAATTATGGCCAAATATAAGTAGTCTTCTGTAGTGCAGAAGTCAGGTGTTCCTTTAATAAGAAGGAAGAGTTTTAGGTTTTGCGAAAATCTATAAAAACCTTTGGAAATTTTATTTAAACTCGCCTATTGATAGTTCTGATTTGAGCATCTGTTTTCAGTCTCTATTGTCAGCCTCTGTGAGGCGCATCTCAGTGTGTACACAATCATGTTTGATGGCTGTTCTTTGATTTTATCTGCAGTTTTTCAACCAGTCCTGCTACTTGCTGGTGCGTCTAAAGCCCATGCTCTGCAGGTATTCAGACCTTATCCTGTTCTACCTCACTGTGTCACTGGCATCTCACAGGAGTACTGGAAAATTGCTTTCTGTTCTAACCAGCATTTTTACAGAGCTTGCCCAAAAGGTAAGCTATTGGAGATAAGAGTGTGTATATATAGAGAGATAAAACCATATCTTTAATGTATACAAAGGTCTTAAGTAGGAACTAAGCTGAAAGATGTACTTAGGACTAGAAAAAGTTTTGAGCTTCTGTTGGCCTTTGTAGGGATTTTGTCTTCCAAAAGAATTACTTGAAGATGAAGCTGGAGAGGGAGCAACAGAATTTCATGATTATGAGGACGGTGGTATTGGAGATGGGGAAGGCAAGAAGGATGTGAGCGACAAAATAGAGAGTGAAGATCAGGTAAGTGTTTGGGACTGTTCTTGTTTGAATTCAAGTAAAACTGAAGAAGAACCCTTGAAATGCATGTTGTAAATATTTCAGGTAAAAGAAACATGCAATTGATGTCAGTCTCTTCTCTAGGTTGACTTTTATCTTTGCATGTAAGCTTATAAATATTGTTGTGATACTTTAAGCTTTAATATGTATATACGCAAGATGCACTGTAATTTTTGGCTTTACCAATAATTCAGATAGAAGACAGTTTTCAAAAGGGTGAAGAGAAGGAGAAAGAGGATCAAGATTCTAAACCAGACATTGAAGGAGAAGACAATGCAATTGAAATGTCAGAAGACTTTGAAGGAAAAATGCATGATGGGGAACAGGAGAAAAAAGGTTTGGTCCTTCCACTATAGCAAACTTGTAAGAAATACTATAGATCAGTCCAATAATGGATGATCCTTTTATATAATGAAGCATATACTGAAAAGTCAGTGTTAACAACATAGTAGTGCCACCTGTGTAGGAATACGAAGTAGTATTAATATGTATGCAGAGAAGATACCACCTCTTTTCTGTCACTGCTGGTTTTGGAAGGAAGGGAACCAGGTCTTTCTTTATCTTGTGATCTGACCTATAGACTCATTTTAAAATCAGTCCCTGACTTCGTGGAGCTGTTGAAGATAACAGAACATGTGAGAATACAGTTAACTTCCAAACGTGACTAATGAAGCTATTGCTAACTTTCGAGCAATTAAAAGAATTTAACTTTACCTTTTTAAAATGGACAAAAAAAGCGCAACATTTGGTAGATTGGTTCAGGTTGCTACTCAGCTGAAAGGGAGCAGTTCTTCACTTTCTGCATCTTTCAATTAACTGCGTAGGGCGATGAAACTAAGCTTCTGAGCTGAACAAAAAAGTTAGCTTTGTGTCTTTTGTACTGAAACATGTTCTGAACCATACGCAGAAAATTCTGCTAATTCGGATGAAGAGGAGGAACTGGATAAACAGATGGGAAATCTTGATAATGCCGAAGCTGATGATAAACTGGATGAGAGGCTCTGGGGGGATGAAGATGAAGATGATGATGATGATGCCAGTAGTAAACCAGAAGAAACTGGATCAGGAATGGATGAGGTAAAGAGAAAAGGGGTGGGAAGAAGAAGACTATCAAAGGAATCAAACTCTGTTAACTACCTTGTGAACTCCCTTGTTTAGCTCTTGGTCTTGGAAAGGGATAATTTTGAGTATATATCACAAGTTATTTAGTGTTGTCATTTTTTTTCTGTAGGAGATGATGTCATGTCACTCAGATTTGAGAAGCAGGTATATAAATAAGTTTCTTTTGAATTTGTTGGTTAACAGGAGGATTCGGAGCTCGTTGCAAAAGATGACAATTTGGGCACAGGCAACAAGGATAATAAAAAACAGCCTCCCAAGGATGAGGAAAAAGAGCAACAAGACAATGACAGTGGAAACAAAGAGAAAATCCATGAACAAATTGATGAGGTAAAAGAATACATAGAGTATATGGCTGTTAAACTGTATTCTGTTTCTCACATCCTGTGTTTCTGAGAATTTGAAATGCCCTTTATTTAATAGCGGAGTGCACTGAAAAAAGCTGGTTCATTTCAGACCTAAAAATAAACCATGTTGTGTCCATTATATGTATATTTTCTGATCCATAATCCAGGAAGAATTTTTGATTGCACTAACCTGAACTTGTAATGGCTGCCAAAACAGGCTTTACACCAAACTGATGTTTTGATGGATAAAGGTTAAAAGTTCCTCTTCAGTTATGTTTAGCAACAAAGCATCTTAAGGCAGTGGGACTCGCCCCAAAAATCTGTATACAGTATGCTTGAAGATTCTGCATATTATACAAGCTAGGAAAACTGGGTTCTGAACACAAAACATGCTGTTTGGAAGAAGTACCAATTGATGTAAATTAATCTTTTCCTGCTATTTATAAATGAAGATGTATGCCCCAGGAAATTAGTTTTCAACCAATCAGAATGTAATATTATAGCTTGTACTTCTGTTTCCTGGGAGAAGTTAATAGGGTCTTCTTTCTCATCTTTGACTTTCCTCCCATTTATTGCATACCTGTTACTTTTTTCCACCTCATTCTTTTGCTGACAGCGTGAGTATGATGAGAATGAAGTAGATCCTTATCATGGCCAGCAAGAAAAGCAGCCTGAAGTTGAACCTTTGGACCTTCCTGATAATTTGAACCTGGAGAATGATGAGAAGAGTGATGAGGAGGAAGAGGATGAAGGTACAGCTGAAAGTCTCTCTACAGATTGACAGACGAAAGTCAAATGGAATATAGGGAGAAACGGTCAGATAATGAACTCTTTTTCTCTGTAGAAAGAGCAGCAGTGGTGGTAGGATTCTGTATAACAAGAAGCTGCAAATTCACTTCTGTGTATCAAAATAACAAGATACCAAATGCAGGCCAGATAAGAAGTCACCATTGCAGCATTTTCCTTTACCTTCCTTTCATGCATACCGTGGAGAAGGCTTTCTCATGTTATCTAAGTGATGCTCCCTAATTTATGATAGAAGTTCCTTATTTCATTGCCCAGTTGCTTTTGTGGTTCCTTTTTTTTTTCTATGATACTTACAACCATTTTTACTCAGTCAACTGACCCCCAAGAATATTAGGTTAAAATAAATTAATAGGAATTCATTCTACTGTATTGTTAGTTACAATGGTGACTTGAAGAAATTATCTGATATATAAAAATCATAGATTCTGTGTATAGAATTCTTAGTATTTTAAGATTTTTTGATAGACTGGTTTTAGTTTTATTCCAGTTTTATTCCAAATACCTGTAATATTCACTGTCTCTGTACTTCACTGAAAGTTTCGTGTACCTTTCTCTTTTTTTTTTTTTTTAAATGCAGAGGAGAATGCTTTTGAATTAGATGAGAAACCTGTTGATTTAAGTGAAGCAGAAAAGACAGAAGAACAGAATGAGAATGAAGAGGATACTGGTGAGACAGGAGGAGACGATCAAGATGAACAACCAGATGAAGAAGGCACTTCTGAAGATAATGAGAAGGAAGATGAAGGGGAGAAAGATGCTGGTGATCAAGAAGAAAATGCAGGGAACACTGAGGATGCAGCAGAGGAGGAAGAGTCACAACCACCTGATGAGGAAAAAAAGGAATCTGCTGAAGATAAGGGAGTGCCTTCTGCTGACCATGGCCTTCAACCTCAGGTACAGAGTAATAAATAAAAGCCTGATTACTATTAAACTGATGTATTTTTGTCATCTGTATTCCTGTTACCTCCTTGGTCTTCTATTTCCTGATGGTTTTTTAGAATATTAAACTGATGTTATTTCAGGAAGAAGAGGAAAAAGATAATTCAGAAATGGATGAAGAGATCCCTGAGCCTGAGGAAAGAATGGAGCATGAAACACAAGGACAAACTGGTCAAGAAAACCTGCAGAGTGACAGTGCTGTTGAGCTGGCTGGAGAGGCTTCAGAAAGAGACCAGTCTAAGGAGGTATATTACATGGAAATGTCCTAGTTAAAAATGCTGAACTTGAGAATATGTTTTCAAGTTAGTCAAGGAACTGCTGCTGTATTTTTCAGAATTGTGTCTTAAGAGTCAATGTTTAGATCACTAATTATAAATTAACTGAAAAAATATGAAGACCAGGTAGATACCATCATAGCAGAGGAAACTGTGGTAAGTTTAGGCTAATGGTTGAGCTGCAGAACTATCTTGTCTGCTCTCCACAAGAAAAATACTTGCAGTTGTGAGCCACTTGACATTCGCAATAGAAGGTAGCCCAGCAGTTGCTAAATCCCTTTTCAGTTACTGCTGCAATTTTTTTGGTCTCTCAGGAATATGGAAGTGGAGCTTCAAGTGCAAATCAGACAGAAGGCCATGAATCCACGCTCATGGCCCGAGTGGCTTCTCAGAAGCAAAGCAGAAAAAATACCCAGGTACATCTGTTCTTTTCTCTCTCTTTTTTTTTTTTATT